>JAHWFP010190784.1:0-14574 GCA_023313725.1 Lithobius niger
AACAAGATTAATTCGGCCACTACTATTGTTGGTCTTAATCTACATAGAGAGAGAGAGAGGACAGAGTATGTTGGAAGACAGACCAGACGGACAGACTATGGAGATTTCAATGAAGGACTGATGCACGCCAAGCCCTCACTCTCTTTACAATAAAAGAGACGCTAACAAATGACCATATAGGCCTGTCTCGCTCCGAACTGTGTACACAGCAATGCAGTAACGATTTGAATATGCCTGGTCGGGAAATGTACTTTGAATTTGAATCAAGCCATCTATCTATCTGGGACGGAATTACGTGTTGCCATCAGAGGGAGTTTATTTCCTTCCCTGATTGGCGGATATCCAGAAACACGATAGTACAGGGCGAAAGTGCGTACCGGGGTAAAATAAATCTGGCAGAAAAATCCAACGAAGTAAAACTTAGCTTTGCAGTGAACTAAGTTTATATCGCTGTTATCTACATTATTAATACGGTAAGGATATCAGCATTAACGACAGCAATAATTTACGCGCATGAGAAACATGCAACCGTGCAATGACAACAATTACGCTATCTCTCGATCCAAGACGTACGATTCCAACGATTTGCAACGATTTGTACGGCACAGAGAATTTTTTTCGAATATGCTGAAACCTCCAGCAGAGCTATTCACATAAATGTAAATATATTTCTGTTGTCTTTTGGATTTAAAATTCTACCTGAGAGGGAACTCAACCGTCGACCTTTGAGACCAAAGACCGATGCTTTACCCCTCAACGATCTGATACGGCCAAAGGTTGCATATCGTTTTATTTATTATTTATCAAGCCCATTTAACGCCCCGTTTTAATTATTCTTCATATTATGATTAAAGGACACAGTCTGCTAGTGCACCACCATTTCATGACAACAATGTAGTGTGATAGTTTTAGCATGGTCGTAATCGGATATCTATTCTTCCATGACGTAGGCTACAGTGCGTTTCTTTCGCTTGCAGCAGCTGCAGAACTGCCTACGTCACGCATACATCACTAACGCTTACGACACCTTCTGGCGTCAGATTACGCACAGAGGTAACTACCAGGAAGCACACATAAAATGCCTGCTGCCATCTGCTTGCGATTGCCGTAATCGTTTAACTCTCTGAAAAACGTCATCGTGAAGGTTTTATTGGTAATCGAAATGCATAAACAGAATTTTATTGCTAAGTATTAATTACTTTACCAACCTGCAGCTTTGTGGTTTCAGTTAAATCCACCATTACCTAAAATAAAATTAAAAAAACTGGTTGTTTTCGTAGTATGATTAATTTTTTTTCATCGGCAGGAAGCAGCTATCTTGTTTCAGCAACAGTTGTTGCTGCATGGCTGCAGTTAGCATTGACAGCACGAATCGAAGAAAAGAGACGCGCACGCTACATGCAGCACTGCAAATTACAGAAGGGAAAAGAAACAATCTTTTAACGAATTGCTTTAATACTGCGAGGAAAAGAAACACCCGGCTAATGTAAACAATTCGGCGGCGACACACTAGCGTGTGTTTAAATATGTGGGTGAAAAATGAAAGGTCGTAGGTTGTTTCAGGTCATACGTGTCATCGTAGATTATTTACCATAGTCGCATGCTCCGGTGGCGTCAATTCTCACTCGTTTTTTATACGAACACATCCACTTATATTAGTTTCGGTGCCTTTAATACCGTAGGGATTAGTCCAGCATTATTAGCACTGATTGCCCTATCTTGGATGTAACTTGTATCACGGCTCCTTGCTATGGTACCTCAATTGGCCTTGCCGGCTGGATTTCTATCTCAATCTGCCTCCTCCAGGAGACATTGTCTGATGCATAACAATGTATCGATTTGTATGTTGACTTGTATCAACAATGCAAATATGTAAATCTCCTGTATCGTCTTGCCAACCAATTGTTAGCTCGATTGTAGGGCAAATCTTATTATTTATTCGACCCTCATTCCAACTTTGGCTACAGCAACTGTTAAGTTGAATACTGTTAATTGTAGTGTAAAGTGTACTGCTTGTGGCCATCTAGACTCTGCTAAAATAAATATATAAACAAATAAATAAAAATTTATCCTCCCTTTTTCTTCCAACATCCCAATTTCGGTAAAGTCATGTCCCCAAATACTGAGTATTTATCAGTATTTCATCAGGCTGTTTCCCATTTCATCAGGCTGTTTAAGCAGGGATTTGTAGTGGCAGGCGAGCCTTAATTTTATTATCAATATTTTCGGAACAAATTAACATCCATAACCCAATAACTGGCCTTATTTTCGTAACCACCAATCCACAATCATACGATGCCATCCCTAAAGTCCCAACCATAAGTAACATATTTCGATGAGTTGTGGCAGAATTTTACTGATTCGTCATTTGTTCGGTGTCAGCGGAATATTGAAGGAAAAACGGCCGTGATGGCATATGCTTAGAGTGTGGCTTGATTTTGTGTAGCAGTGATCTTCAACCATTAATTGAAACATCTGTGCTTTTAGGTGTCGTTTTATGTTCCAAGTCTTTCAGTTCTAATTAATTCCCATGAATACTTGGTATAAATATCATTAGGTTCATGATTCTAGAGTTATCGTGGAAACAGACAGACAAACAGACACCAGCACAGAATGAGCAGTTCCTCTGTTCTGCTTCGCACCGCGCGTCACTAAGAAAATGAACAATTTTACCAAAAATGATACAAAAAAGGCCCAAAACAAGCAGACCAGTAGCAAACTACTTGAAAATGCTTCTGCATCCTAAAAGTCTAAAACCATCGGAGATGTATTTCGAAGGCTCGTTACCTAAATGAGCCGCTTTTTCTGGAATGTTTTTTCTTAGATTTGCTGCGGTTAATGATGACACGTTACAAATACATTGTTGAAATTTATGTCACGTTTACAACTCATGTACAGGTTAAATGAAACAATAGTACAACAGCAAAAATGGAAAATCATACGCTAAAAGGTATCTAAGATTCGATAAGGCTTAACTTTAGATAACTCAGGCGAGGAGCGTCTGAATAGTGTTTCTGAATTCGTCGGTTCGAATCCCGTTCACGTTATCTCGACGAAATATGAGTTCTTAGTTCACAGGACCTTATTTTTTGTATGTAGCATTATTTTCGGTAGTTTGTTATTGTGTCTACTTTGGCCCTGTAAATTCACCAGCGACTGGTACGCATTAATATTGATTACCTCATAAAGGACAGTCGTTACTTTACCTTACTATGTTGGGAATGTCCAGGCGCCGTTGGGATTTATAGGATTTGTGGCTGCGGGGAAAAAAATTACAGATAATTGAACGAAGTGAAAGTAAAAAAAAAAAAACATGGAAGTTACATATAGCCGTACATCTCACAGAAAAAAATTCAGCTAAACGGGAATAAAGTCGAACAGGGAAATTATACTTCTTCTCTGAAAAATATACATCAAAACATCTAAACGAAAAAACATGCACACGTCTTAGCAAAAGAATACACAAGTTGTCAGGAAAATATATATCATCACGATTCTTTTTTGTAAATAGCCCATTTTGGTTTACTATGGATAGCCCCCCCCCCCCAACTACTAACATTTAAAAAATTCCCTAGCTCCTTTTTCGTTTGTTTTTTGTTCTGGTCTTCACTAATTATACAACAAAGACCTTTGAACACAACTTTGCTTGCCAACTTTTGTCTCCCTCCCCAATCGCCACACTGCGAATTACTTCTCCCTTTTCTCAGAATCTACTGTTTTGTTTCTTTTGGGTTTGAAAAAGGAAGCAATTTAGTTTACATGTCAACATTCTCCCTCCCCACATTCTAAAATTACTTGACTCCTTTATGTTTTTATTTTTTCAGTCTTCACTAAGTACGATAAAGACTTTCAATGTACATACTACGACGTTGTCCAATTGGGGCGCCGGAATTGTCCCGACACGGAGTTACGTTAACTCCAGAATTTTCATAAACACTTACCCCTGTGTTGGACCCGGCATTACAGTAACTCCGGATTCTTAATTTGCTTTAATTAAAAGTGTCTGAAATAATCCGAAATTGCGGTAACACGGATTTACCGTAACTCCTGATTTTGTTGATGATTAAATAACGTCCCTGCCTCGCTCGCGCTGCCGCGCTTGCTGCGGCTATACATATAACATCAGAAACCGTGTTACTACAATTCCGGATTGTTTCAGACACTTTTAAAGCAAATTACGAATTCGGAGTTATGTAATTCCGAATCCAACACAGAGGTCCGTGTTTATGAAAATTCCAGAGTTAACGTAACTCCGTGTCGGTACATTTCCGCGCCCCCGTCCAATTGCCTCCTAGCCATCGCTTCACTCTTCCCTAACACCTACTCCAAACATGAAGCAACACCGGTTCTCATCCTGCTGCATTGTAAAATCTCCTTTACTGCGACGTACAGTACCTCATAGATGGAACGGTAGTCTTTGGCAGTTCAGAGTTTAATTCGGATGGTGGACGCTCGCCTGACTTTGAGCTTAAGATGGAGCGTGCATGGGTTTTGGAAGGACGTGGAGATTGAAATTGGTGAACTAATTTCCACTTGCGTGACCGAAATTGGGGGATCGAATTTTGGGTAATCTAACAATGAGAAGATTACCACGTTTTTGTGGTACTGCTTACACTAATTAAAGCTATGCGTTGGCGTGCTTTCAGCGCCCCTAACGACAGTTTTTAACGGTTTAGGGCGATGCGGTTTGCACGCTACGTGAAAGCGAACGTCAAGCCTATATAGATATTAGGAAACTATGTTTGCACCTTGTAACCATTACAACGATGCGGACGGAGAGCCTCTCCGCGTGGCTGAGACACGAAGCGTGATGCACTCGGCATGACGATATCGATTTATAACAACGAGAAAACAATTCCAAGTGAGTATAAAATGGCGAACTGATGTTTGAATGCCAGCATTCGATGGTTTGTTTTCGATTTGACAATCCAGAAATGGGCCCCATGTTCAATTTTTAATTCTTGCGGCAAGATGCTTTGTTCTCTGCCATCGTTTGACCGCTAGAAGCTGTTCTTTGTGCGAGAATAGGCTAATTTTAGAAGTAGCAAGAAATGTCAAAAATGTTGTAGCAATTTTAAAATTTTCGTCAGTTCTTTACCCAGCAGTTATTATTTATAGTACATTTAATTGTTCAAGTTTTGATTTTCCGTATTCATTTGGCAGAAAATGGAAACTCATCATAAATAAATAACAGACTAGTAAAATAGCAAATAGCTTTTAGTGAGCAAGAAGGTCTCATCGCATAAATGCGCCCTACCTTTAGAGTTCACAGTATTGTTGAAGCGTAGCTCCGCTATAAAGACACTCCAATGTAATCTTAGACCGCGCATCACGCAAAAACCACAAGGACTATCCAAACCAAACTTTGCATGCAGTAGCACGGTAGTCCGGACAAGGTTTATCAAAAGGAAAATCCGGAATCGGACATGGGGTTGAGGAACCAACAGGGTGACAAAATGGACCAATAGCAAGAGCAAAAATCAAAACAATAACTAGACGCGAAGCCGTTTCTAATTGTTCAAGGCATCTGATTGTTAAAAGATTGATTGTTGATGACAAACAGGCGGCGTTAGGCGGTAATAAACCAAATTCAAGCTATTTTCACTTTTCGTCGACCGATTTGGCCGTTTGAATACACTATTTTCACGGTTTTATCACCACCTTTCCAATGGCCCAAACCCCAAGCAGCTGTCTCTTATTGTTTAGAAATTACAAGGCAAATCCGATCCGATTGACAGCCAAACAGCAAAGAAAGCGGAGCCCGCTCCATTATGTCCACAGTGGAACTGATGACGGCAGTAGTTTATAAAGGAGCAACGCTCAATATTTTTTAGTGTTTAATAAATTATGAAACCCAACATTGAATTATTTTTGTCAAATTGTCAACATCAACCAAAGTTACTCAACAATTAGTGAACATTTCTTAAGTTATTAATTGAGTTATTAACGTTTCATACTAATATTTTGATTAGGCTAGGTATATAATTAGGTTTTGTCACGAGACAAACAATTATTTTGGTTTTATTTCTGAGGAGGTTTTTTTACCCTGTAGACAATACCAGCATACAGTGAACTAGCCGTAAATTAAATTTTAGGCAGCTTCAGTTTAAATAAATTCTCGTACAGAAACAAATAAACAAAATCATCAATTCCCCCCCCCCCCCCAAACGAAAACCCTGCTAAGTAACCACGAACTAACAAATAAACTGAAAAACAAGCGGAACGAAAATGAATTTCCTCAAAGCAAACGATATAAATTCCATTTGAACAATTGAACTAGAACTAAGCAAATGGGATCCATGGCACACACCAATGCTTTCTCTTCCCTGTTATCCATCCCTACTTCCCCTTCTCCCTCCCCACTCCCCTCCCTCTCACCCTTTGGCATGAATTATCGAGAAGCGGTGGTCTGAATGCATTGGCCACATAAATATGCGGATTGTTAGTCTAATCGCAAACAAACGAGGGTCGTTAGAAAGCCTTGTCCGGATGTAACGTACAATGTGGCAGGACGGAAAGTTCTTTTCATTCTGCACAAATCCTTTGCATACACCGGACGAGACCGGTCTGTACACATAACATTGACTGGCCTGCTGCTGTTATACTCTTGGCTGGCTGGACGGTCAGTTGCCACCCCCTACCATCACTCAATCCCACCATCAAACAAGGAAACAACTTTATTTAGGATCTGGCTAAAGCCCTTTCTACGCACTGGTGATATTGGATGCACCGTTTGCAGCATTGATGCAGTTTGGTCACGAATGCGGTTTGCCATGGATCACATTTTTGCACACACTGGCTAACACACGCTGCGTTTCGTTCCCTTCGCTCACTCAATCAGCACATCCCCCTTCAGACGCGCATCCCCAAGTTAGCGTAAATACACGCAATGAAGCTGGAATTGTATTAAAAATAAACAAACTGGATGAAGATTTCCTCTCCTCATGAGAATGATATTTATTTCAGTGCATCATTGCAGCCAGGCACTCAACAGATACTTTTTTCACCATTTTTTGTCGTTGTTACTGATTGTGACTGCCATTTTTGAAGTAGCAGTGGCCGTTTCAGTGGCATGCTGGCCGAGTTGAGGGTTTTATGTATATATAGACTAGTTGTAGATTAACACTATCCGCTTTTTTTTTAGCCCTTTTTAAGGCAACCAACTCATTCCGCACTGTGGGCGACTGTCAGTCATGTTGGGTTGCAGGTTGACGTTTGAGTTAAACGCCTAAACTATCGGCGGACTTGCAGGAGAGCGAGTCGAAGTATTGTTCACAGGATTGGTAAACACTTTGCATTCAAGAACACGATTGGTTAGTAAGCGCTTGTGCTACTGATTGGTTGGTCCTACGATCTGACTGGGGCATATAAAAGCAAGGGTTTGAGAGCCCGAGTGTCAATTCTTGTCGTGTTGCGGCATTAGGCTGGAGAATTTACCATCGCAGTGTCAATCCAAATTTTGTCAACGTTGTTGCGATGCAATAAAAAAGATTTAACGATACGTCACGTTTGGTCCACTACATTGGAAATTCAAAACAACGCTATCAGCACAGGTAACCGTAGTTGAACCAATTCTATTGTCTTGAACTCCTTAGGTTTTTTTTAGCCAACAGGAAAGGGTTATTTTTTGCGTATCAGCCAATCACAGCCCGCTTATTGTGATCTTATTCTTATTCTGGGAATCATCTACCAAGCAGGTGATTAATAAGTGATAAGCAGCTCTTGTGCAAAGCGATAAGCGGTAATAAAAAATAGCTGGCATCACGCCAAACCAGAATCGCAAACTTCAATGTGCTAAAAAAAGGCTTAATTAATCGTATTAAAAAAATGAGAAGTTGAATTAAGTATGTGAGAAGGTTACAGGTTAGCTTGCATTTGATTTATTCGATGGGACATTGATTGCGAAAACGACTACAGGTTCTATCTGGTGCTAACTAAATAAAGTTAGTGCAAACCTTAACCTGAAGCATTACCTTAAAGCTCTTGCAAATGGCGACATAATTGGTCGTTAAGCCCGATTCTTTTATTCCTGCTGTTGGTAATGCATTACACCGTAAAACAAATATGCTTCACAGGAGATATAGTGTCCTTACATGTCCGCAGTGCATCTTCACCCGAAGAATGATCACTTGAAGTTATTTTAATACTGTTTTAGCGTGTACTGCCTTCGAGCTTCTCTAGCAACCAAGCCAGCGAGCAACAGACGGAAGCCGTGTGTTTCTTTTCCATCTAGCAATTTAGCGAAACAAGTGTATGGTTCGCAATTAACGTCAAACGGCCGGTCACTAAACGGAGTTGAGTTTGTGTATTGCTTAATACTGACGTTGACTTTGCACCATACTCGTATTTCGCTAAATTGCTACGGTAAAGAAACGCACGGAATTTGTCTAGGCTTCCAAGGGCAATGGTAAAAGGATTTGTGATTACATAAACACAACAATGAATAACAAATTTGGATGTAGAAACGTACACTAATTTAAATGTGACATAAACATGTACGATAATTTTAGTAATACATGACTTAAAGAGTTTCACCTACATTCTATGATAGTTTCTATGAAGACACAAGCTGCGAACGCCTGCAAACTGAAGCGTAATAAAAAAACGAAACCGAAATACACAGGAAATGACAGGCTACGTCACGTAAGCGACAATAAATATTCGCAAATAAATTAATAAAAGTGTAACACCATTAATACAAAATGAAATTCTTTCATAGGCCCATAAATGTTTACAACTGGTTTATTACTAAACTAATGGGATAATACTATAATTAAATACCCCTCGAGCCTACGAAGAGTTACTGTTTTTTCTCTCTTAATTAAACTAGTTTGGCTCTTGTGTTGGCCAATAAGGTCCCTCGCCATTTCGTGGCTTGGTATTTTAATAATTAGCCAAAACAGAACACTCACGAGTTTAACGGGAACAAAAACTTTCTTGTTCCAAAAAATTATCGATAACGACCCTTGCATTTGGGATATTACCTACTACAACGTGTTTAGTTACATTATTTATAGTTGCACCAAAAAATCGTTATTACAGATTTGGTAAGGTCACACGAACATGACTTCAAAAAGTAATTTTTGTTACGCTGAGACGAGTCATCATTGAGCGAGCGAGTCTTTTGTTATTTTTTGGAATGCTTCTTGTTTGCATTTCAGTTAAGCTCCGTGTTTTTCATCCGACTTTTTCTTCCGACTTTGTTCTTCTCTGTGACCGAGAGCGGCAAGCGCATGCGCTTGAGATTTGAATCGCAATGCCAGCTGAGACTCTCGGCCAAGGGTTCGAGTCCCTGTTCGGGCGCCAAATTTCTTTGTCAATGACTCTCCTGAATAGTAACGCAAGGTTTAATCTTTTCTTCATGTTGAAATCCAATTTGTTTTCTTTGATTTTACCGGACTCGAATGCTTCTCGCTTGACCTTCGTTACTCTCCCAGGAGGAGGAGAGAGAAGGCCGATTGAGATAATGCTGCAAACGACGCTTGCGCGCGGGGCTTGTCATGCGCACCATCAAAATACTATGTTTGAGAAAACCATCTTGTAATATTTATCTTCATCCAATCGTTCGTGAGCATTAGGCCTGTTTCTGTCAACATTGACGGTTTAAGGTTAAAATTGGAAATTTACGAACTTCGTACACGCTGCACGAACAAAGAAGGAAGAGGGGATTTGAGGCTTTTTGGCATGTCGACAACTAGGTCATTAGCGCCAGCCTCAGTCACAGAGCAGTGGTCGGAGTTGCCACTGCGCCACACATTACAGAGATGCTAAACAAACGCCCAAAATACAAACGGTTCCAAGATGGCCGCTGACTGGCACAAATCTGTTCTCACAAAGTAATTCGGAGGTTTCCCAAAACTAGATTTTATCATTTATCGTAGCTCCTACAAAAAATGCATACACATCTTGTTCTTGTATCTGCTCCTTTAGAACATTTAGGTTTTTTTTTTAAGGCTTACAATTCGCATTTTAATGCATAAGAGTTTTTTTTTACTACTAATATCTGTTATTTTTTTTTCTTGTGCCAACAAGAAAATAACAAAAAGAATATTGCAATCGCCTTAAAATAACAGTAAGAGTCTGGGCCTTTTTAATAACGTTTTAAGATAAAAATTGAAAAATAGATTCACTGGTTTGATCACGAGGTGAGCGAAAAAAGCCCAACAACAACAACAACAACAACAACACAACAAGAATCTTACAGTCCATTAAAATAGCGTTCAAAAGGCACTGGTCCTTGTTAATACCTAAGTTTTTAGCTATAACACTCGAAAATCGGTTCAGTGGTTCGATATCTAGGTAAAAGCAAAATTTCTCAACACAAATAACAACAACAATAAGAATATTGTAGTCATATTAAAATAGCGTTCAAAAGGCACTGATCCTTGTTAATATCCACATTTGATGCTATAAAAATTAAAAATCGGTTCATTGGTTTGAACTCCAGATAAGGGCAGAGAGTCCCAAGACCAACAACAAGAAATGGCCATGCTGTGGAGACCAAACGGGCCGATTATTGTCATTAAAATTTTGAATGAAATGAAATAGTTATGACACCACCCCAAATACCGAATTTCGTCGATCTATTCAATTCTGGGGGAAAACTAGGGTTCAAAATTTGACATTTTCCCAATAAGAATAACAACAAAAATATTGTAGTCACATTAAAATAGCGTTCAAGGCTGTATGCATTGTTCATACCTACGTTTTAACTTTAAAACTCGAAAATCGATTCCCGACAAAACAATAACACCAACTCTAAATATCGAACCACAAATATCGAATTTCGTTTGTCTATACCAACTCTGGGACGAACTAGGGTTTCAAAGTGCTGACGTTTACATAACGATATTAAAAATTCAAAACCATCAGTATTAGTCAATTTATTTAAAAAAACAAAAAAACAGTAAGTGTGGTGTTGGAATTGTTACTTTCCATTAGACATGATTTGTTTTGTTTTGTTTTCTGCTGTATTCGTATTCTGGTAAAATAACGTATAGCGTGGCTCTAAAAGTGTAACTCATTTCTGTAAACGAACACTAGACCCATCCGTGTAGCCTTAATCGCACTTTGATCTCTAAATTATTTTTTTATGTTCAACTTTTACTACAGGACGCGTAGCTAGGGATGGTGAACGTCCGGACGATGTGATTTGTTGATTCGGTTGCCTAGCGACAAGAGCAGCGCGTGTGTTTTGCATATTCTGGAATGGGGGAGCGCCGTAAGCGACAGAAAGCGACGCTAATGTCGTAATGATATAGACGAAGAGGCACGAGACAGGCTCTCGCCAGCAACGAGATCAGTACGAGAGAGGAGGAGGAAGGAAACGGAAGTGGATGGCTCGTGCAAGGAAACTCGCATATGCAAACAAACCCTCATTATAACGAAATGAAGGCCAAAATAAAATATAAAAAAAAAGATAAGGCCAAGTCCGGAACCTCGGTTGAGTGCAATAATAACTCACTGTGATAACGATGCTTTGACGTTTTATAGGTATGATACTGCAAGTAATAAAAACCTTTAATATCCTTTTTTTACTCGATGTTTGCATGCGTTAGTTCTAATTCGAGTAAGAAAAAAAATTCTGTTTAAAGATTACAAGTATAGGGAAAATGCTGCATTTAAACTTGATTGGATTAGACGCAATTCGACAATTTCTTCACGTCCCTACGTCAGCTGATTTTTTTTCTTTCCAGAAGATAGTTTAAAGAAATACGTGTTAAAGTTTTACATGTAAAATTAACCGAATGGCATTTGCAGTTTAAGAATTTTTTGTGTGTATTTTCTGATTTTTGTTGGCCCTCTTTCTCAAGGGAAGATGAAACGTTTTCAAATCTTACGTTATATATAAGCCGAAGTTTCAGAGCAAAAAAGATGAGGGCAAAGCTAGAGAGTCAAGAACTGGTTGTGTCCAGGGTCATTGTTGCATATTGCTGTAAGCCAAAAGTGAGATCGAACGGCATTTCTCTTAGAGATGGAGTCAACAAATAATTCTGTCGAGCAAAATCATTGTTGTATATTGGAAGTCAAGAGCTGAAGAAAAAGTACTGCAAATAGTCCAGCTTTGAAATTCGGCCACTAGATGTCACCAGCGACCAGACGTACCGCACCGGTAGGTAGAGGGAGAGGTAGGGAGGGACAAGGGGACATGGAGAGGAGGAAAGGAGGGGGGTTGTATTTAGTTAAAGTACCCATCCGAATTCAACTACGCGTAGCAAACGGAGGGAGGGAAGTAGGGGAATGGGTAGAACACGATGGAGCAAATCTTCAAATGGATTCCTACTAATTTCGATACAATTAGCTACGATCAGTTAATTATAACTTTGTTCACACTGACTACTGGAAGACAAAACAGAAAAGAAAACGAACACTTTGTCTACGGAATGCTCGTTTAGACATGCCAAAGTTTGACTGGAACGAGAGACAGCTACGCAGTCTGGTACCCGTCCTGTGCCCGCAACTGTTTGCTCAAGCTTTACATACTATATCTCACCTTGCCTTGCGCCCAGAATGCCCACTGTGGTCTACCCCTCCTAGAGGGAAACCATCGTTATTTGTTAAAGGCACATAAATCCCTCCGTTCTGGCCGCTTTACTCTGCGTCACCTACGCTAAAATATAGTTCAAATGACCGCAGCGCGCATTGCTATACGACACTAGCCATACTCATTTCGGGGCCGCTGCAACGTGACACATCGTACGACCAAGTCGCAAACTTGAGCGAAGGATTAATTATCCTTCCTCCAGGGCCGCGGCTTGCCAGCGATGTGGCGGGAGTTATATACCGCTCGGACCGAGCCGTTTAAAACAAGCCTAATAACATTCACGCGCCACTACTGACATCTGCATCGTACCCTTTGACCAGCAAATGAAAGGTAAATCAGTTTATATAAAACTATTTCCGGTAATGTATCGAGTGAAACTGTTAAAATATACCGGAGGGAGTTATGTGCCTTTAACATTCACTGTAACAACAATGCGTGTATCTTTGTTCACAATTCTGTATGACAATGTAAGACCCATGCATTCCTATGGAAACGGATGGTACAGCTCGAACCCTCTATTCAGGTGTTGTTAGCTGCCAATCTTCATCATTCCGATGGATTCCTCACCCGGCGGAGATCCTGCACATTTTGATAAATATCATTAGAATTCTTATCCTCCAATTATCTCTTGCCCACATTTAAGCTATCATGTCCGAAATTTTACATAATATTTCATCCCCCCATTACTATTTCATCCCCATCACCTGAACCATTAAACATCCGAGCAAAAGAAATCCGACTTGGTTTGTTTTTCTCCTTGTTTACTACCACCGATCACGCCCATCCCTCACTACATAATCCACCACAGTCTTGTGCTCGTAAATCTTCACTACAAAATCGAACCGTAACATTCGCATCTTAGGGGCTCTATAGGAAGGGCTTTCATTGTCAACATCTGCCGACATGCTACACCTCCTGCACGTTTTGTCGTTGTTTTAAATCATCAATGCAGTCGCCCCGCGAGCCCTCTCACACGAATTGTACAGCAGAAGAGAAGGGCCTTCTGTAAGAAAGTTGCATCCTCCCAAAAGCCCCAACACTCCTAAATGCAGTTATTTATATGTGCAACAAATGTGGAATACAAAATGTGTAACAATTCTGGATTTGTCCATTTTCGGATTCGGTTTCCCAAGACACCAACAACTGCGATGGCGTCATTTGTGCCCAGTCCTGGCAAAAGTATCCGCAACTATCAAGCCTACAACGTAGTGTTTAAGCTTAGAACTTACTGGAGCTTCCGCAATCCAGACAAACACAAAATTAAACATTAAGACACTGATACATTATCTACAATTAAATACACTTTCGACGAAAGGAAATGAAGCTGCAGTAAGACAAATAAAAGAAGGAGTTCGTTTATTTAACAAACTTTAATCTTCTCAGCAGGCATAAAGTTGCGAGAATACGCTCCCTATTTCAGTTGGGTTAGTTGAGTTTGATTACGTGGTTCAAAAATTCAAGATTTATATCTGATTACTTTAATGGTATTTCCAAGAACGGCCTTCTTAGCCAAGGCAATTCTGAGAATGTCAAAGAAACGAAATTAGCAGTATGTTCATTGCGAATAAACAAAGAAACAAATGGAGCTAATACTGTGAACAGCTAAGAATGACAAGTGAGCAACAGAAATATGACTAAAATAATTTCTGTCATATCATGAGACGTTCATGAACTCATGTGATGTTTTTTCGTCGTCATTGCTGCTGATTTATCATTCTTAGCTGTTGACTTCATTGTGTTTCTTCGTTTTTCTTGAATTTCACTATACAGAGTTAGCTAAGATAAAATTATCCCACTCGGCCAATGCACAGTGAACAACGTTTGAAGATCCAGTTTGCATTTTGAGGATTAATTTTGAGTTTATTTGACATGCTAAGAGGGAAACTTGAAGTTTCCAAGACCACTGTTGGTGTCGACTTTGAATAGTCCTACTGAAGTGGTGGGGCAAAAGTGCGTCTCCTGAGTTTTCTTCTTCTTTTTTCTTGCAACAATACGTTAACTTTATGTTACAGTTTCAATTTCATGTGGTG
>JAHWFP010190785.1:0-14050 GCA_023313725.1 Lithobius niger
GTTTGTGCACGCTACTGACCGTAACAATTACAATGAAAAAGGAAGCGAAAAAAGTCAACAATTTATGTGAACAAAAAACAGCTTTGCCGTTTAGAAAAAAAAATCATTAGAGCTCATATCCCATGGAACTCATAGCTGTGAAGATACACAAACAAAAAAAAAAAAAAAACGAATTAGCGTTAACTCGCCGAAATGAACTAACATTTAAACTCCAATTCCAGGGAACAAGAATTGTGACAAGGATTGTATTAGTTAGCAAAGGTTGTGTACCAACCTCCATGCACTCGCATACATGTAGAGTACATCACTAATCAAACAAAACGGTTTGATATTCATACATTAAAAAATACACACACAAAATGCAATCAAAGACACGCACATGAAACAGAAATAAATGTAAACCAACCAACACATACAAAACAAACGCCATAAACAACAAAATACCCACAAAAACTGAAAAGTAAAAAATACACACATAAAATTGAAATATTATCTCTCAGTCGAATACAACTAAAAAGGAAACTTATAAACACAGCAAAACAAACTCCCTTAACAAGATTTCCATGTTTCACAAGTGAGAAATGCACACACAAAACACTTTTATAATATAAAACACAAACACGAACAAATCAAATAAAGAAATTGGAGTTCAAGTTACAATTCGTTTCGTTCTAGTGAACTCGAATTCGGTTTCTATTTGTGTACCTTCACAGCTGAGTTTACATGGGGATACGAGCGCTAATGTTTTTCTAGGCGTTTTTTTTTTTTTTGTTCATTTAAATATAGAAGTCACCCGTCTTTAGATGGACTTTTTGCGTAATTCTTATGTATAGTTTACACGTTTCCAATGGACACGAGATTGATACAAAATGGAATCTCGAATCTCGAACAGAAAACCACAAACTTATCAACTAGTTTAACCGATGTCAATTGCACTAATTGATAAGATTTTCTTGCAGAAACCGGACGGAAAGCCAACTTCGGCTGGATAGAAATAGGTTTGCATCTGTATTTATTAATATAAGATTTTCTGATTTTCCGGTCGGAATTCGAGTTTTCTTCTCCCTGTGCTCGCATTCATTCTAAGCTTTAGAAAGGAGAGGGTGGGTAAGGGGCCAGGAAGGTTTAAAAAGGGGTCAATTTAAAAGTAGCAAGTTGTTCCACTGACGAAAAGCTCAAAGAAATCAATTTTGAAAAAAGTATGATACAACCGATGATGGAAGGCTAGTGGTGGGAGGGTCGGAGGTGGTGAACGCCTCCATCTCTTGCTGAAACTTTTCTTGATTAAGCACCTGATCCCCTTCCCTCAAAAACTTTCTTTAAAGTAATATAACCTTGGCTTAGGATAGGATATACTGTCGTGGGCTCTGTCGTGTTGTATAGTCGAGCTCGTATTCGTTATTTCCAACTCTTTCATGGCTCTTTCAAGGTTTCGCAGCTGCATTTGTTCAGCTCGCATTCATTCAGCCCGCTGTGAATGGAGGCGGGCATCATTAAAGCTTGGAGCCACTGTACATTCGATGCCTTTCATGACAACCGGCAGCCAATTTTACGTGAAATCCGAGTTCTGATGAACTGTGTTTCATTCGGTTGTGGAAGGACTATTTTTAGCTCGCTTCACCGCCAACAAACAAAGGCAACAAAAAAAAAAAAGCCTGCGAGTTTAGTCTATCGTTCCTCCGGTGGTTGTGGTGTAGAAGGGTGCCACGCACAGCACGAGGCGTCGAATTCGCCGAAGAGGTGAAGGAGCTGAGCACCCGGCGTTAAGAAGTTGGCTCTTGAACATTACGTGTTGTTATGGCAACTTTGAAATGAGGTTACTTCTCAGCAGGGCACTAAACCCTAGTGCCAAGAATAAACAGCGGTTCTTCGACTGTTTTTACTGCGTGGTGTTTGCTTGCTGCTTAGCTTCGTCGCCACTTTTGTCACAAGTCGACGCGTTGCCTTGGTTCTCTGGTTGCCGAGTTGCACGCAATTCGTTCGTCTCAAGTCGCTGATTTGGAATTGAAATCGATCAATCAAGTGACTGTGATCAGGCTATACTGGTTGTCAGCTGTGGTACACCCATGAGGGTTGGTGGTGGGTAGTACCCAAAATCCATTGGACGCCGTGGTTTGCTTGTCTCAGTCATTTTCGTGCGTGCTACTTTACAGATTTTACTTAATACCAGCTGACCCCGGCGTAACATACGGTGTTCTAGCAAACAGCCACCTCTTCGCTCCCGTGCCCGCCCGTTTGTTCCCGCCAACGCCTGGCAGTCCTTAGCAGCCCCCCTGTAGCAGGTATTGCTGCCTGACTGCCTGCGTGCATGATGAGTTTATTACGATCATGATGCGTTTGATCCGTGCACTATAGTTTGTTCCACATTATCTTTGCAGGAAACTGACTGTAGGACGCCATGTTTCCTTGCACTACTACGAATGCAAAAACATCTGGTAAATAAAGAAAGAAATGACACCGTAAAGGGTTAAAAGGGTAAACGAAGCAAGCAGTCTGCATTAAAGACTGGCCTTGTGAGAATACACAATACAGTAGTCTGAGAAAGAAAGAAAAGACAACTACCCCGACTGGGACTCGAACCCAGGACTTCCCGTTTACTAGCCGAGCGCTCTAACCACTGCGCTACCGGGGATGGTACTGGCTACAGGCTCCAGCCGAGCTAAGTGACTGTTCAATCTTTCTCAGTGGTGACCTAGAGATTACAAGCATACATACAAGGAGGGAAAGCAACTTCTTGGTCGCCACACTAGAAATAATGCAAGTAATAAATAAAGTAGTAAAGTAGACTAGTGTATTGTGTATCCTCACAAGGCCAGTCTTTAATGCAGACTGCTTGCTTCGTTTACCCTTTACATTGTGATTTTTTTCTTTATGTACTACTTGCATTATTTCTTGTGTGGAGGCCAAGAAGCAAAGTTGCTTTCCCTCCTTGTATGAATGTTTGTGATCTCTAGGTCTCCACTGGGAAAGACTGAACAGCTACTTAGCTCGGCTGGAGCCTGTAGCCAGTACCCGCCCCGGTAGCATGGTGGTTAGAGCGCCCGGCTAGTAAACGGGAAGTCCTGGGTTCGAGTCCCAGTCGAGGCTGTTGTCTTTTCTTTCTTTCTCAGACTAGTGTATAGAGCAGTGACATTTGCCGCCATATTGGCACCAGATTGGCACCAGTATGGGTTTTGGAGGGCATAACTACAAGGTGCACTACATAAAAATGGAGGGAAAAACAACGGAAGAGCGTATTTCTTAGGCTTAAAATAACGTTGTTTTCACCAACAAAAAAATCGCGCGTTTTAGATCTAAGAAATCATTCTTCACAGGATCGGCTTCAGTATGACGCCTTCTGTTTCTCTCTGCAGTGCCCCATGCAGCAACTAACCCATTAAGGCTCCAGCATAGAGTTATATACAATAATACTACGTCGTGTCACTGCTCTATTGTGTATCCTCACAAGGCCAGTCTTTAATGTAGACTGCTTGCTTCGTTTACAAAAACATCTGGATATCCCACTTGCAGACTCTACTCACTTACTGTTGAGGCTACGAGTGGGATATTTGCGTGTTTTTCACTCATAGTGGGAGGAAACATGGCGTCATACAGTCAGTTTCCTGCAAACATAATGTGGAACAAACTACACCCAAGCGCATTACACATATAGATTAGTATTGTAAATTAGTACCACTTTTATGTTTTGTGTCTTAAAGGCGCCTGTTCCCCATTTCGATAGCGTTGCCCATATTCTAAACACAGCATCCACGTTCCAGATTCTCCGTCATCCACCAGGCTGATATGGGTCAAGTGTTGCTGCTTTTTTTTTTATTTACCGCTATTTTCTTTATATATTGATCGAAGATTCTACGATTCTGCATGTAGGAGTTATCAACGGGAAAAGGCGCCTTTAAGACTAAATTTTATTGTTATCGTATGGGCCAGCTCAGCCAATTAGCGTGAAGAAGATGAGCTAGTTGATGACTGGCAAGTCCCTGTTAGTCAGGGCTGACCGGTTAAAGGCTACTATAGGCTTCTTCGTGGGCTGTGGAATCTAATTTTGGAAGTTGTCGCTGCCCCTGCGATGATCGGAGTTTCTCAGTTCGAATCCCCGGGTTTTAGACTTTTGTCTGCTTCTGAACGTCTAAATCAGTTCAAATTAAGCTACTTCAACTTTTACAAGCATTACTTGTCTTCAGATGAAGTAAAGCTCCAAGTTTCTATGTCCCGTCAGTTTGTTAGTCTTACATTAACCGCGCCTAGGTTGACGTTCGATGAACTTTCAAAACAGAACAAAAAATTAAGTGGAACAGGTTACCTTGGGAGAAGAGAGAGAACGTGCCTCAACCATTCCAATTTTTCATCAGCTCTTTAGTCCGTCAGCTAACGATCGTCAGTATTTATCACCTGCGTTTGCAAACTGTCGATTTACTGAATGAGACAAAAACTTTTAATCTGGTTTTGATTTGATTGGCTTGCCTTTTAACAGCAGTTTTGTGGTGGTTATCAATTTTGCCAACGAGAGGGCTGAAGGCAGTGTCGAATTGGGCCGCCGTCGGGAAGGGGACCCGGCGATCCCGGGAAGGCCCCCACTACACGAGGCCCTTGTTTCAAAAAAAAAAAAGTGTTTGATACAAAGACTAAGAATAAATAACAAGTTTGAAAATTTGAAATGAATTTGTATGAAAGCGCCATTTTTAAGTTGCAAGAAAACCCTTCAAACTCCTGCTGCTTTCTATATAATACAGGCCTCTGCGTCCCTGACCGCCACCCCCTCCCCTCCAACTACAGGAGGCCATTGTTTCAAAGAAACATTAAAAAACGTATAGGCATTTGGTCGATACGAAAAGAAACTTGGTGCTGTAATGCGAGCTGGTGTTGCCACGCTGCAATAGACTGACGATATCCCAGCAACGAACCTCGACAACAAAGTCACGAACCGAAGAGGGTGCGTCTCTTTGTCCATAGCAGCGATAAATTTTAACATGATGGGTTTTTTGCAAAGTGAGAAAATGTTCTTGCTTGCCATATCGGAAAGAACGTTAAGAGAGAAATCTCCAAGGTAATTTTGTCTCACGTTTCATGGTGAGCACACGATAAAAATTATGATTTTGTGTGAGAAAAATGTCACTTAGGTTGCTGCTGTTGCTGGGGGTAGTAACTCTAAAGGCCTCTCCAGACAGAAAAAAATTTCGCGCGAAGCAATGCGCGGCTACGTGCCTACAAGGTCAAAATTGCCGCAATCGTATGGTTGGTGTTGCGTTATAAGGACCAATATTGAAGTCTTTTTTACACCATACTGCGACTCCGTGCAGCCGCGAGCAGCCAGTCTGGTTAGGGCTTCACAGTCGCAACGTAACGTCCTAGAAGGTTTACCAGCCCAAATGGTGCTCACCGCTTGACAAGGACCGCAGACGCGCAGACAAAATGGCGCTGGAAATCGTAGCTTAAGCTGGCCCACACTAAAGTTCAAAAACGCCAGAAGCTAAACATTACGTAGTCACAAACTGCCTAAACAATTCGTGGTATTTCTACAAACCGCATATAGCAAATGTTAGCCAACACAATGTACCTTCACGAAATTCGCTCTCCCTTGCTCTCCTTACTGTTGTTTGCCGGCCATTTTTAAGCGGCGTTATCGCAACGTTACGGCGGCTTATTGCGACACACAAAAACCTTTTTCTACACACACAAAACTTTTATGAAACCGGAACAAGATGGCGGGGGGGCAGTTCACTTTATCGTCCTAGCTTGTACTGTGTCTGAATCCGGTGTTGGAACACCGAAGTTCCGGTTTCATGAAAGTTTTGTGTGTGTAGAAAAAAAGTCGATGTTTGTCCCAATGAGCCACCGTACATTACCATGTTTTTAGCGACCCTGATACATTATGCAAACTAGCCAGTCCTACCCCCACTACAACACCCCGACTCGAAAAAATTCGAAAAAAAAATTACGTTGAAGGTGAATAAATATCCGTCTTGGTACTGGGTAATACACGCCAACGACATTACTGATGTTCACGTTTCAAATATCCTATGCCTCTCACAGAGATCTCGCAGTGCTTGTAGTTTTTTCGTATAGCATTAAGTGTCTTTGACCCTCCTACACAGTGTGTGACTGTTCCTGGTTTAGAGCATCTTCCTGTCCAAATTTCAGGGCAAGAAGGGAAAATTTTCTTTCTGCAAACCGAGAACTTTATGGATTTTAGATCAGTAGAAACTCATATTGGCCGAACCCACTAACCATAGTTCACTTTATCGTCCTAGCTTGTACTGTGTCTGAATCCGGTGTTGGAACACCGAAGTTCCGGTTTCATGAAAGTTTTGTGTGTGTAGAAAAAAAGTCGATGTTTGTCCCAATGAGCCACCGTAGTAACAACACGCCACCAAACTCGAGCCCTCAAAATATAACGCTTGCAGAGTGTTGCTTTCCATAGGAATATGCTCCTCCCGTAGCGAAGTGAGTATATTGCTCTAAGATGCAAGTAAACCAGAACTGACAAGCAGCAGAGTTGAAACGAACTTGTAACGTACGAGTTCCTTTCTTCAAACCAAGGCCGATGAAATAATGGTAGAAAAATGTTGAATTGAAAAGGCCGCCGTTGCTGTTTACCGTTCCAATTGCTATTTGTTTCCAGGTTTGCTGCTCCCATTACTAGAATTTTTTTTCTTCCAAAATGCCTGATAAAGGTATAATCTATATAACCAAGATCATAGTTTTGTGTTTGTTCGTTTGCCCGTGGTGGGAATATCGATAATCCTTATTCTATTGTATCCCGCAGTGGGAATGTCTATAATCGTTGTTCTGTTGAAGTTCGTATAGCCTAGTGGGAATCTCTGAGGCTTGGGGGATGGATTCGGGCGGTGTTTAATTTATAAGTACCTTCAACAATAATTGGCAAATGTTGTGACGTCAGAGTATTTTCATGCAAACGGCAAATCACGGCAATGCTCTATAAACCGCCCATAGACGGGGGCTGCCATAGTTGCATCGAACAAGCATTAGTTTATGTCAGATGCTTGAGGATACAAGCAAATTAAATTTTTAAAATTGCATTTGTTGATTATACGTTCTACTAAATATGAGCTTTCCTGTGTGGTACAGATTTGTTTCATTTAGTCAACCTACGTAAATGCTGCAAATGTTTCCTATGCTGTATCCTAAGTAGGGTTAGGACACCTCGTCAATTTTAAAAAGATATGTATCCTTGGGAGAAGCGACGAAGTGTCCCAACCATTGTATCGACAGGGTTCGTCCCTTGCAGCATGATTGGTGCCTTATTGGTTACTTATTTAGGGATCACTTTGTCACAAAATCATCACCGAACCTTGTAAGCCGCACCAATTGGCGGGCGAGCAAAGCAATATCGAAAATCATTAAACCTGGTCCAAAGTGGCGTAAAGGTAAATTGTGACTCAGTCACGTCCTTAACTTCAGCTAATCCACTGTGTCAACCTGCTAATCATTACCATCCGTTGATACACCATTCCGATTTGTCACCACTCCTTTAGTCTGGTAGTGAACGATTGCATTTATCATGTGACTTTCTTACTGTCGATTTCTAGAATGCGGCAAAAACAGTTAATCTGGATTTGATTTGATTGGCTTGCCATTTCACAGCCGTTTTGGGGTCGTAATCATTTTTTTTTTTTTTTGCCAAGCAGAGGGCTGAAGGTCAAATTGGAGTGGGGAGAGATTCACGTTCTTAAAATATTCTGCGTTCTGGCTCTGGAAAATAGCTCTGGCTCAGGCTCTCAAGTCCTGTAGTGTGAAGGAATCGGAAATACACCAAAGACCGTAGACATAACTCGTAATGTGTGGCTAATTCTGTAAGGTAATCGTGCGAGCATACTGGGCAGGGGTAAGGTTGTAAGCCTTTATTGTCGAACTGTAATAACATGTGATTGCACAGCGAATTCCGCGAGGTAGTTGTTCAAGCATACTACACGGGAAAGTTGTTAAATCGTTATACGCTCAACTGTTTGCTGTCTTGCATTTCGTACAAGGGATGTCTGTAATAACAGAAGTATTTCTACATGAAGTTTATTAAGTGGTATTTTTCGATAGTGCTCCTTGAACTTGTGCATGAAATTGGCTCAACATGCAGAAAGGCCTTCTTCACTTCTTCACGAAGTAGTGGTGGCAGCTTAAATGTCAAAGTCGGGAAGGTCGTAGAATCAACTTCACTTTGGCAGTGGTGGCCTACCTTGCAATGTGCATGCTAACAGTTCTGAATAATTGAGATCCTTTTAACTGAACCTGACCTTATTAAATATGCTCAGTGGTATGCAAAAGAAGAAGGCGTGGGGCAAGGTAGCCTGATGGTTAGATGACCGTCTTGTGTGCCGGAGGTCCCGGGTTCGAGTCCAACCTCAGCCACCCGTGGCATTTTCGGGAAGAGAAGGGCCCTGTGATGTCTTCTGTCGATTATGGCATGTAAAATAACCTAGGATTTCCCGCTGGGATTTACCTAGCAAAATCATTCCTCTCTTTTTCTGGCGCCATAACTACGGCTGGGCATCAAAAGCCAAGCACAGGAGGAAGGCAGAGGGGCATTGCACCTGCCCTTTTCGGAAAATACCGTTTTTTGATCACAAAAAGCCTTTTTGTGACGCCATTTGATGTGTGGCAATGCCTGAAAGAGCCTAAAGGCCTAAAAAGGGCAGAAAAGTTCTGAAAGGGCGAAAGAGGCAAAAAATGGGAGCAAAAAGACGTCACTGGAAAAAATCCACTAAAACTTACTGCGCCCTTTTACTAAAACGTTGCCCCTGCCCTCTCGGTGGTCTGTGTACACTACTGAATACTCTTACAAGTGACTGACTGCTACAAATGACCTTTCATGTAACTTTCCTTTATACAACAAATATGCAAGAAAGGCGGGTCTGTCTTCGTCTCTTTGGCTTAAAATGAACACTACCTCAGCATATGCCCCTTTCTACCACAATGCCAACAAGAGGCATCTCTCTTACGGCACTCGACAGAAAAGGAAGCGCATACTTTTGGCATGAGCTCAACGAATTAATGCGACGCGCACTTCGTTGCCACTTTGTGTTACAATCGAACATCGCAGTCGGTCGGACAATAATGTTTGGCGTCTTCCTCCAAACATGCCATCAAGAAGTGTCACTTGCTTCGCGAGACTTACGAAATGAGGGTGCGTCACAAATAAGGGGATGTGCCAGGCAACGCCGCGCACGAAGCCAATGACGCCGAATGTAAAGCAATTGGCAGTGACAGTCAACATGCTAAGCAGAACAGTGAGCGTCTTCGAGACTTGCTGCTGCTTCTTAGGCATCGACTTCCTTCCACGCGAAGGAACAGAGCTTGCAACAAAGCTTTTATTAGGAAAGATTCAAGCTGCCAGCAGTCCATAGGAGTGCAGAGTTAATGAGCTCGAGATTTTGCCACTCTTAATGGAGAGTGCTGCGGGCTAATTGGAATAATTGGCATTGATGACATGGTAACGCGCCCCATCCGCTTGTTTAAACATTATGTTTTCCCCTTTGCAGAGAATGAAGATGCGCAGACATGCTGCGTTTGGGGCTAACTGCTGTGTTTTTCAGGCTGAAACAAACAAATTAAAGGAATTCGTTAGGTGACGGGGAGAATGAGGATTAATTTGTAGTCTGATAAAGTGACTTGTGACTTTCATCTCTTTTTTCCTGCAAAGCAGTGTAGGGATAAAAACGTGAAAAATGATCAGATAAAAATAATAAACCTGCAAGATCCATAACACAAAAAAATAATTCCTTATTCATTTCTGAAATTTTGAAAATGGCAAAAATAATTTACTGATAATTTACTGATAGCACAAGGTCAAGAAAGTAAGCCTCCATGGCAGTCACGTGCCAAGTGTCAGTCAGCCGCTTCTACCATGTTAGTCTTTAAGCTGGGAATTTTGGTTTACTCTATAGTGTTACGTTGATATTTATTTTGCGTAATGTGTTCGTTTAATTTACGATACTATGTTTTGCAAGAAATGTATTAATTGAAAGTTTAAAGAGATTAATACTAAGCGCTTTTTATAATGAGTTTCGGAAACGTGGACTTTCACGATTACTCATACACACTAAATTCAGACGAAATGCATCCCTTGTGATGTTTACTTTGTGTTCAAATAATTTTCCTAAAGGCTGGTAAATAATGTAGGGTTGAAATTTCATATGACTCAAGTCTGCAATTGAATGTAATGCTACATTCAAAATGCTTTTTTGCATTCAATGTTCAAACACATGGCAAATTTATCAAACTGTCCACAGAGTGAAAAGGCAGTACAGAGTTCATTTTCAAACCCCATGCAGTGGCAGGGCACAGAAACTGTAGCCAGCACATCTTGCTTTTCCTCCCTTAACAAAAGTTCTATACACACACATACAGTCAATCCACTCCGCCTACCATAGGTCTAAAACTTATTTCCAGTTATAAGTAGGAAACAGGTTTTAGGCCTATGGCAGGCGGATGGATTGAAATTTATATTTATTATTATGTTTTGCCACATTTGTTAATGTCACTTAAAATTAGTTTTTGACAATAACTCGGTGCACACTAGATTTTAAGATTGGGTGCCTGTTTTAAGAATATAGGCCTAACCATGAGTCTATGAAAATGACGGAACTTTTCATAGACTCATGGCCTACGGAACTTTTCATAGACTCATGGCCTAACTTAAAAACGGAATATTGGACGTCTAGTCAAACCACGATACACTCTCATTGAAGCATTCAATTTGGAATATTTGAATATAATAACCAGTCTAAACTTGGCATAGTTTCCACAGTTTAACCAGAAACGGATTTTCAAATAAGGACGCTGTATAGCCTGCGAGCCAGTTCAAGTTCTAATTGTCCACTTTTCTTTGGTTTTTTAACTTTTCTTTTTCGGCGCCTTCGCAGTTATAGTTTTTCACATTGTCGGTAATTAGTTTACATTTTCGTAATATTTTATGCGTCATGGTGTTGAGAGTTTGCGTTACCATAGTGACGGGGAATTTCCTAGCTATTAAATGAAGATGTTAATTATCCATACTGTGCTGTAAAACGTATTGTCTGCTGCGTGGTATCGTTTCCTGGAAACAACTTCGTCATACTGTGACGATTTAAGGTTATAAATTTGAAACCCCCATAGCTACAGACTGTAGGGGTTTTTAGTACGTGTGAGAGCTGTCCCAATGCCAACCCCACAGTTAAGGGACTTGCTTGAAAATGTGCCGTGGTGCTTGTCAAGGGGTTGCGGGAATTCCAAATTAACCTTAACCGATGTAACATGGCTGGTAGTCGTGGTTCAGTTTTGGTGTTAGTTTAATGTTAAATATGAGCGTTCGTGTGCTCAGACTCGCCTGAAGTTCTAGGGCGACACTAACCTTGGCTAAGGCCTCAAATGGAATGTAAACGGCATTAGGCTTACTTGGGAAAATTTGGATTAGTCAGTTTCGGGCTATTTCATACGTTGACTGCTAAACTAAGTAGCTACGGGGTTGCAGTGCTGAACTAGCAACAGGGTTGGTCTGGTTTGAATTTAAGTTCGGGGATTGGGGTGATTGGGAAAAATTATAGGGCCGAAATTACCTTTGGATGCGGGGAGTTGGAGAGTTGGTGGTTGATGGAATTTTAGGTTAAAACCTAATTGTTGGGAGCACCCGGCGGAAGACCAAGCTAGCTCGAGCCGTTACAATTGGTTTCAAGCATTATGTACAGACAAATAATAGCTATGTATTGTTACAACAATTGATCAAATAAGATTATTTCAACTAACAATGAGTATTAATTTTGGAGGACAATGGCAGATTACAATTTGACGTCATGTGGACTTCGGGCTTGGCAGATTTCGCAAATGACGTCATCAGCGTAACCTTGCTGGGTTGGTACAATTCCAACGTTGAAATCCGGAATTAAACTCGCAACAAGACAGCCCGTTTGGTTGCGATGTTGAAGGGAATTCCTCCAAGCATTCTTTCTGACATGAAGTGAATGCATGTTATTAACATAATATATATGTTTCCGATCGCCTGCCATTCTTCATTAATGCGATGATCAAGTGTTATTATTTGATTGAATTATGTCGAAAAATATTGTTAGCTATAAGGATACACTGACGTTTTAACATCCCGTTTTTTTTAATTCGCTTGGTTACCAGCAACACACTGTATGCTTCGTTGAAATTGCTTAACTATTCTGGATTCCCGATTTACAGAGATGACTTAAAATTGAAAAGGTGTAATTTTCCTCTGTAATAGTTGATCGATCTATGATATTTTCGAGCTTAACAATACTTTTAGGGGTTTCAAGCGAAGTAGCAAATTTTATTCCGATCCGACGTTAGTTTAGGTTCCACCCAGATTACAAAAGTACAATAAACGAACCAACCAACCAACATTTTAAAATTTTGCTTCCAACTCTCTATTTCGCTAATAAGAAAGCCTGTCGTATAAAAAAAAAACTATTAGCGGAAGCGTTGAAGTGATGTATGCACTTGGCCATGCAACAGGCTTACAATCTTTTGTAAATTTATCAAATGCTTGGTGCGATTTGCCTTGCTTTCTTATTTCTTTTGTACTTCCAATAACTAAAAATGCACATTGAAGTTGTTTTGTAGATTCACACATTCAATACTTATGCTTGCATTTTTCAAAAGGATTGGTATACAATTCATGGCTGAATGTTTTAATAGTCATTCAACGTAAATTAGAGATGGGTGCAGTACAACACACGGTAGCTTTAGACTCTCAGTAAAAGAAGAAATAAAAATAAATGGAATAATTTGCGGCCGTAAATCCATTTTAATGGTGAATTTTTCTTACCGATTCTTACAGCCATGCATGCATTCCCTGTCTTTTCTTTAGTTTTGTTTCTTTATTCCAGCTGTATTTAAGTTGTATAACTCACATATTTGGTCACGAGCAGTCCCTATATTGTTTATTTTAAACTCAACCTCAAAGGGGTCAAAGGGTTTTAGCGAGCGTTAACCGCACCCAGTCATCTGCCCGACGAAGCCCTAAGGCCCTAAACTCAGCCTTGCGCATTGATGCAACAATATTGCTTGAGATCGGATACCTTTACACGCAAAGCATTACCACGGTGCCAAATTGCTGCGATCAGACGACGTGTCAGTTCGGTGATGTAGCATTTGGTCGTACTTTTATGTCAAGACGTCTCCTATTTCGAGCCTTTATTCTGCGCGTGTATTTCTTTGTGTCTTTCTTTGTCTTTAAGTCTAAAACTACAATTTTTTCCCCATTGTCTTCTTTAATTCCAGTTGAAGATCCTACGAGCGGGAAGACTGTGGCCCAAATTTCAGAAAAGACGACGTCGAGGCAAGGGGGAACTGATGCCAAACCTGATTCCATCACAAAGACTGTCGTTGATGTTCCAAGTAAAGGAGTTCATCACACGACCTTGTCCCACAACGGACGGGTCATCAACGATGGGAGCCAAGACATGAGCGAAGTAAGACATTCATAGGACCGACTTAACAGTATTATAAGGGTTGGCTGGGGGATATAGAGTTGATTTAAGCGGTCTTTATTTTAAACATAATCTAAATGAATGCCCGCTTTAAACACAAGAGAAACAAATGTATTAATTTATTTTGTAAATTAGGATGTTTACCGAATGTTGGTAGTTTTTTTTTTCTCAAAATTTAATATAACCATTTAGAGTCCGATCATCTTACACGAAAAGTTTTAACTTAATAAAGATCGACATCGCCTCTGTTGTTACCAACCCTGACGCAACGTTACTCTCCAAATGTATTAAGACCTATGTCAGCGCATATACCCACTTTCGACTAGATATAGCCTACTAACACAGTCGTGCTCCTACGTTTTACCGACTTTCTGACCGGCCAAATCATATTCATATATCCATAATGGATAGATTTGCCCGGTTCGTACCGCGCCATTACGACCCATCAATCCTCTTCCATTGCCCACTTTAGGGTTTGCGGGGTCTGTATCGTCGAAAGAGTCGAAAGAGTCTTTCACGTTGCAACTAGAATAGCCAGCTCAGCTCTTGTGCTCTTCGCTCGCTACGTCCAGTGAACCGTGGACTAGAGCGGCTCTTTTTTTTTTTTT
>JAHWFP010190786.1:6275-27296 GCA_023313725.1 Lithobius niger
GGGATTGAGGCTTAATGGCGCGTCGACAACTCGTCGACAGTCGCGTGGCCCAGGCGGCTGTCATACAAAGAGATGAGGCTCAAATAGACAGGAGTGATCGGAAATAGGCAGACTAAAGATCAAAATCTTTGATGAGACTATTTGTGAGTTGGACAAGCTCGGTGTGAAATTCTCGCGAGTTTTCTGGATGAGACCAAGAAAATCCCATACGAATGGTCTGCGCATCAACACAGGCTCTGGCTGCAACACGAAAATGGAGCTGGCAGTGGTGGACAAGATGTTCGACAGACTGCTCACCATTGTCGCATTTGTAGACAGGAGAGTCGACCTCCTTAAACTTAAAATTATGGAGCAGCAAGTGTCCACGACAAGTCAAAAGCTGAAAAAGCTTATGGATCAGAGGCTTAAATTCGTTGAAAACACTGTGAAGAAAGAAAAACATTTGCCTACCAATGTCTGCATTGGTTCACCGGTCCTGCCATTTTCTGAGAATAGTTTCCTTCATATCTTTTTTGCAACAGGCCCTGGGAATTGGATAGTCGTGCACTTCCCTTACCTTTGTACACTAGCATTCTTGGCGACAGTATCTGTCACTTATTTTCCCTCAATGCCAACATGTGCCTTTACCCAAGCAAAATGAACATCACAAATATCCAGGAGCAGAAGAAAAAGGGTGCTAGCAGACCTCGCAAGCAAATTATCGCAAACAGGCTTTACGACTGCTTGCAAAGCAGAACTGTAATCGCAACGGACTACGATGACAACATGATGTGCAAGATTGTTCATAGCATAGCATAAAGCAAAACAGAGCGCATGAAGTTTCGCCTGGAAAACAGAATTCATGTGTTCCAGGCGGACACCCTTTGTAAAAATACGTCTCATCGCAATGATAGACAACAACCGCACTGCCAACAATCTCATGAATCTTTGAACATCCGTAAAAATGCGGTAAGGAAATGCTTCAACAATTGGTATCCACTTCCTAACAGAAGGGTGCTCCCAATAGTAAACTCCGATGGATTTTTCAAATTGGGCGTCAGCAATCCGAGAGGCATGATTGTTGGGCATCGGCCTCCTGCTCATGGAGGAAAATTGATGCAGTCCCACTCAAGGCATAAAGTTTAAGGCATTAACCTCGAGTGATAGTCAGCAGCAAAGTTCTGCCCTGAGAGTCAAGTTTTGGAAAAAGGTGTGAGTGCCAGGCGCATCATCCCCAGACCTTAGCACAATACAACTCCATGGGAAACACCTCAGGAAGATCTGCCTAAGGATCACTTGTTTGGGATCCCCAAGTGTTAATTGCCATGACCCACAAACGGTGGCTTATGCTTTGAATTTTTTTAGCTGGTAAACATGGTTAGTCCAAAAGAATTTTTCATCGACATAAAACTTAAGATACTTCATGAAAGATGTCGGATTAACCACAACACCTCCAATCTATAACCTTGGTTTCCGGGCAACAGAGTAGTGAAGATGGAACACAGCTGATGTCTTGTCTGCATTGAACTCAATATGATTTCCATATGCCTGTCCCAAGAGGCATTCAAGAACAGGTGGCCACTGATCATTGATCTTGTAAAGAAATGTGTCTACCAAGACAATCAGTGTATCATCTGTTAGAGCCTGATCGTGAGTTTTTCTTTTTTTTCTTCAATTTCAAATTCGTTTATAAATACCACCTCTTAATTCCTCTTGTTTAGATGAGAATTATACCGTTTCTCAAACATCAAGTTCCCAAAATACAGTCATATTTTTCGAATCCAGTTTTCCACATAGTCACTCTCTGGTATCTTTCTCGTCTGCATTACATTTTCTATACTTCACCAAGAATTGCTTTGGCAAATGAGAATCCGAATCTCCAATGACACTCTTCACTCTTACCTCTAGAATCCATGCCTTCGGAATCGATGAAACTAGTAATGCCTCTAAACTAGTGCGTGACTTTGATCTTATGCAAGTATCCATCAACTGGACATATCAGTCATGGAAAATCGTCTCCTCATTCTAGTTTCCATGCATGTTTAAAGGCGGGGTTCCTCTAGGCAATGATATCCTCGAATTTTTATCAGAAAAGGAAAAAAAAGTTGTATTTTGGCACACATAAACTTAAAACACTCCTATACAATACTAATACAAATTTGGGGGCTGGAAAATACCATTACTACGCTAACAGATATATTAGTTGATGCTCCACATACCAAATCGGTTTATTTGAGAGCTTAGCGTTGTCTCTTCACTTCTGTTAAAATTTCATTAACTCCCCATTATTTAAAAAAATTCTAAAACCCTACCCTTTAAAAAATTTAGTAAGAAAAATGACCTTATTTATTGTAGTTATGACAATACCAATTCACCGGAAAACCTTAAGACTGTTCAAACAATTTAAATACCTTGCTCTGCTTACATACAACTGAACTATTATTTTTCGTGTCTAAGAAAAAAAATTCTCAACCCAGGAAAACAAGTGGTCACTAAAATCAACTTATCCGGATTTTATCAAAAAAATATCTCTATGACTTCACGGACGGGCTATCACTTTTTGATGGGAGGGGGGTCGAAGATGGACGAATAGTCTAAGAACTATGGTATGAGTACCATCAAAGCTATCAATTTACCAGTTGTACAAGATTCTAAGCAATAAGCAAAGGAAAAGAAATTTCAAAACGTTCATTTAAATGGATTTATTATATGACATGTTACTTCAAGATACACACATTGGGTGTTTCAGCAAAATTACACAATAGCTAAAAAAAACATCAAACTCGAATATCGCACGAATTTAAAATCTGTACAAAGGAGAGCGAAAAAATATAATTATAAAGTCATTCATGAAAAACAGTAGTGACCATATGCTATATCACACTTTTGTAGACCAAGGGTCAGAAAAACTGGGAAGTTATGAAAAAGTACGTACCCCAAGAGTAGCTGCCAACGAGCAAAATTTTGAAGTAATAACTCGTTTTCATAAAAACACAAAATTTACTGGTAAGAGGCTACTCTTCATAAACTCATAATTCACACATTGATGTATTGGAAATACGGATGGTTTTTAAGAATGCAGTAAACTAATTGAAGAACAAACGTGGCATAGAAAAAATCGTATTAACGAAGGAACACTTTTTCAAATACCCAGATACATGGAAGTACGCAAAACCAAGTTTTCACTGGAAATCTCAATAAATGGAATACCTGTCGTTCACTTACTAGCAGGTCACGGTTTTGAAGCTTCGGAAATAGTTCATAGGCTTGGTTATCAGAAAATGTTCACTTCCTCAAACGGTTTCCTCATTTGATAAATACTGGTATTCAGTTACGTGCAACCCCAGACTTTGAAAATGAGACTATTCAATTTTTTATACAGCGCCATTAAAAAAATGCCTCTGCTAATAACAAAAAAACGCTTAAACTATCTTGTAGTACAAATATTAAAATTAGTGGATAAGCAGTTTTATCACACTTTTATTTGCCGACTGTCCAACTCGCTCCTGTCCTTAAGCTTGAGAATATAAGTGAGTCCAACACGACGATATTATGGCCTCTCTATTGAAACAAGAAGCCGACAACTAGGAAGACAGATGGCAAGAACAAGCGTCATGTGAGAAACCACATCACGTCCAATGCCGAGGTAAATCCCAGACAAAAGACAAGACGGAAAATCCCCAATTCACCTAGCATACTTGTTAAACGCAATTTACATGACTTACGTCATCACAAAACTACAATTGTGCAAGCGCATAGGTTAAAAAATTACCATATAAAAACATTTTAATATAACCGAACATTATACAACTGAATACATCTAAAATAAATTGATGAAACACATTACAAATTCTTCAATTATACTAAATAACACCATAGAGTTTTATTATTATTTGAAATGTGTCATCGTACCCCAAGCTCGTGGGAGAGATCAATGGATTCATTAAATGAAATCTTTGTTTCCCTTTGTTTAGTCATATCTACATCCGGTAAATTGGGAGTAATTTTGCCCGAGAAGTAGCCAGTGTGAAACATTGGACATTTAAAAGGAAGGCATTTAATGTAAATAGGAAAGTATAAAGCCAGTAAAACGAAAATTTGTTCAAAACACTTTAAATTCTTAGTTTGGATTAGAGCAAGGCGCAACACTAATTTAAGTCTATTAAGTATTATACAAAACATAGATATGTAGGATGTGAATGTAAGATACAAAAGAGCCAAAAACTGATTGGGTGACAATATCGACAAATGTTAGCTTTACTTCGAAAGTAGGGATTATTGGCTGTTGCTTATGTTCAGCTATAATACTTCCAGCAACGAGATAAAAAAAATTCAACGTGTCATTTGGTGAACAATTCTAAACATTCAGCTCTACCATGGCTTCGAAGTGAACATACGGAAAAAAATCCAACTTCAGTTGCTTGATACAGTCAATACCGTCTTGGCATTAGTGAAGTGGATGGCATGAGGGTAGATATCATTACTATTAACTGAAGATTAGTAGTCAGTAGTTTACACTTTTAATTTGAGGCTTAGGGATCGCTGAACTTTATGTTTTCCGATAAATAGCTATTCCCTTTAAATTCTTTCGAGGACTTGCAGTGTTTTAAAATAGTGATATTAAGAATTGACAAAGTGTACCATATAAGTAAACTAGAGCAACAGCTAGAATTTTTTCAGATTAGGATCAATTGACACTTTTGATACAAAAGAATCTTGCAGTTAATTCAACAACGACAATTGCTCTCTCGGTTCCAACAGGCAAAATATCTTACTCTAACCCTATATTTGAGAAATTCATTTATAAGGACAGAAGGAGGGGATTAAAAACAGTTTGGCTATTTATCAATATGATTACTGGTTTGCTTGACCTGAACTGAGTTCCTTGATTTGCTGATTAGAAGGGTTTTTTTTTTGGGGGGGGGGGAACGTTACAAATTTTTAAATTTTACTGAAATAATGTTTGGGTGATTTTTACACCATCGTCTGCATTCGATCACGGGAACTCATATAACAATAGCCCCTTCAGATAACTTACTTTAATATTTTTTAGAGGCCATTCGGCTATGAGTGACCGCGGTATGAACGATGTTGAGGTATTTCGGAATCGAGTAACAATCCAGAAATAAAAATAGAGAACATTTATTGGCTAAGTGGGTCATTCATCATTGTGCAATGACGAATGCTTACGGAATCTTTAACAGTGAAGCAGAAAGATAACAAACGTATAATTACAGAACGAATTGACAAATGGGGCTCCATCAGTGATTAATAAAAGTATAAACAAACCAACAAATGAAAATACTGCCAAATATGACCGAAATGGATGATTGCATGATGGCAGAAGACTTTGATATGTTGTGCAGTGATGTGGTAGGCTACGACAATTAACGTGTAATTACGTGCTATACGCATAGGATAATCAACGGCGTTGAGTGAGTTCTGTCAACAATCACGAATGGTGCATCCACGAACTCCCGAGAATGCCTGAACTCCCCAGATGCCGTTGGTTAACCTGTGTTTAACAACTGTAGAATGTTCGATTCGTGGCTGTAACAAACAAGAAATTGTTCTCACGTTCTTTAATTCAGAAGCTTGACAAGGTGAGTGTGTGTGCAACAATATTACACAAAGGCAGCATTGTTATTGCTTGTTTGGTAAAGTGTTCTGTGCTCGTGTTTATTGATTGTAACTCGATTCTATAGTACCCCATCACCATTCATTCCGCAGAAACTCAAAGACGAATAGACCCTTCAGACAACTTCTCTTAAACTTTATTTAGAATTTTTGTTGGTTTGAACGGACCATTCGGTGTCGAGTTTCTGTGGTCTGAATAATGACGGGGTACTTCGGAATCAAGGAACAATCCAGAATAAAAGTAGAGAACCTTTGTTGCCTAAGTTCGTTATTCGTTATTCTGCGATGATGGATGCTTTTGGAATCTTGAACAGTGATACATTAAGACATTAAATGTTTGGTTGCAAGATGGACAGCCAAACGGGATCTATCAGTGGTGTATAACCATATAAGCAAACAAATAAATAAACCAATAAATTAAAAATAATCAAAAATATGACAGACGGTTGTGTGAGCATTAGGCTTCTATGGGAGACAACCTTCATCGGGTAGGGTGAGTGCTACCCACCAAACAAACGATAAATAATAAAAAATATTACAGAATTTTGTGTCAGCATGGCTAGCTTTAGGTTTATCTTGGAGGTAACCTGTGTAGGGTGACAGCTATCCATCAAATTAGGATAAATTGTGTAGTAATTATACAGAAATATTACTGATATATTGGTTTGGTTATATTACTCAAAAGTACAAATAAGTATGAAAAACAAGCATTAATAAGCATAAAATTTACTTCATTGGATAGCAAGCTTCTTTGGGTAGGGAGAGAGTTATCCACCAAATTAAGGTAAAATGTGTATTAATAAAAAATATATTACTCGTAAATTGGTTGGTTACATTACACATAAGTATAAATAAGTATTAAAAAGAAGCATTTATAAGCATACAATTGCCTTGTGTCGTTGCATTCTAGTTTGATTCGGAAATGCCCCATCACACAACAAGAAAACGATTCCTTCCACAAACTTTCCTATAGACTGTTATTAGAACCCTAGGAATTCACTAGTGGATACGCCCGACAATGGCTTTGTAACAAAGGTTCATAGTTTGGAATTCATGACGGGAACCATATGCGTTTGGTATGAGCGTGTGATAAATAAACATGCATTTGAAAGCTCTATATTTACCAAATAAAAAAAAATTATAAAAAATATGCCGACGGTAGTGCTAGCATGGCTAAAATTATACTTCTCTTTGGATGGCAATCTTCATTGGGTAGGATGAAAGCCAACTGTCAAATTAACATAAAATTTGTAGGAATAACAAAGAAATATTACTCATAATTTGGTTTGGTTATATTAAATATAAGTATAAAATAGTATTAAAACAAGCATATCAAGCATAAAATTTGCTTGATGTATCATTGCATTCTAGCTTAACTCCCAAATACCCGTGCAGGCAACAACAAAACTATTCCTTTGACAAACTTTCCTTGCTACATTATTGCCAGAACCCACAATGGCTTTGTAACAATGGTACATTTTTCGGAATCCTCGACGAAAACCATAGGCGTGTGGTATCTACACTTTACAAGCCATGACTCCGAAGTCCCATCCTGCCATCCGTGTAGACAACATACAACCGTTTAAACATGCGGTGCACGAGGCTAATCATTACTACATTGCAAAGTGGCTGGCAACAAGACCTCTGTAAACAATGAAACGTAATTTAGACCAATAACATTAATCAAAGAAATATTATTAATACGCAACGAAAAATAAGTTTTCAAACGATGCATAAACTGCTGGCATAAACCACTGTTTGATTAAAATTAAAGGATTCGTGAAAATGCGATAAGTAATCAAAATGCATAAAAATACACAAACGGGTTCACGCACTCAATAAGCATTTTATTCCACAGTTTAAAATAATTTAATAAACGATGCCTAAACTGCTGGAAGATTAAAGGATATGTGAACCTCGGAAACTTGAATAACACAGAAGAATTTGATCGCTAAGTTAGTGTTAATTACCCAGCTAAAAATAATTGTTTAAACCACTGGCATAAAACGATGAAAGATTAAAAAGGATAAGTGAGACTCAGAAACTACAATAAATATTCAAAACGCACAAAAATACAATGGCAGTTTGATCACTCAATCAGCATTTATTACACGGCCGAAAATAATTGAACTCACGGGTGATGTTTGATGCACCGATTGCAACATGGCGTTGGAGGAGTTGTTTTATGAATCATCCAGCGTGGCTGGGCCGAAAATTCTGATGCGCCATTTGCATTATGGGGCTGGTGAACGGTTTGTTTTATGAAACGGCCAGTGATTCCGAAAATGTGTAGTTAGCCTGGAAATTCTGATGCACCATTTGCAACATGGGGATGAGGGAGTGGGGTAATGAAACAGCCAGAGTAGCTGGCCTGGAGATTATAGTAAACTATCTTCACGGACCAAAGGAAAACATTTTAATAACGGACCATAAGGGTTTATGACTTTCACAATACTGCTTAATATAATATCAAGAAATATTGTGCATTCTTCTTCGACCAATCTTAAAGCATAATACAGATATACGATAAGTTTACATTTCTGTCATTAATAACAAGGTTGAATACCTAGGTGGTTCGTGCAGAACTAAACCTACCTAGTTAAATTCAACGAGGTCAGCAGTGACTGCCACTTGAAATACATATCACAACATTTTTGTTTGCTTTCTTCCATTCAGTAGGAAGCCTAAAATATAATCAGTAAAAATCATATACGTATTTATGATTAATTAAACCATGAATTAATTTGTGTTCTGTTAAATTAATTTCAAATATAGAATTTCCTGGCAGAGAACTAAGACAGGATACAAGAAGGTTAAAAATGTTTGGGACTTGGTGTAACCAAGTAGAACGACAACTTGGTGAAAGCCTTCACCGTGGCAGGAGGATGGGCCGCATTGGCAGATTGGATGGAATAATACGAAACAGAAGAAAAAATGAATGGAGTGCTGAAGGACGAGGACGAACTGTCGACGTTGGTTTGTATAAAATATTCTATTGTTTCAAATGGGTACCACAATTTTCTGAAAGCATGTCATGAAGACTTCGACATATTGCATAGTGATGCAGTAGCCTTCGACAATTAAGGTTCAATTGCATATATTTAACAAATAAACAAAATAAAATATTTTTTAAATATGCCAGATGGTAGTGTCAGAATGGCTAGCATTAGGCTTCTCTTGAAGGCAACCTTCATCCAGTATGTTGAGAGCTATCCACCAAATAAATTAAAATTATCAAAAACATGATAGATGATTGTGTCACGATGGCTAGCATTAGGCTTATCTGTGAGGCAACCTTCATTTGGAAAGGTGAGAGCCAATTTGGTTATATTATTCATAAGTATAAAATATTATTAAAGACAAACATTAAAAAGCATAAAATTTTGAATTGAAGTTTGAATTTCAGTTATGCAATGTTTTTTTCTAAAAGTGATTTCTTTGCATGGAATTAAAGAGCATGTTGATTTGTGTGTAGAGCAGATTAGCTTCGAACGTGACGAGATAGACGAGTATGTACGATTTCAGTGCCAAAATAATTAAACAAATCAAGGCAGTTTAAATCACCGCAGTGTTTGATTCAAAAACACAAAACATTCCAAAGTATAAGATATGAAAACTTGTGCTTTTTCAGTTTTGATGCAATATATCTACCTCATCCCATCGGAAGGTCCGTTTTACAAGTGTCCTCTCATAGACAAAGACGGTAATATCCGTTTTTCTGAACGAAAGGTTGACAAAAATAAACTTTCCAGTTACATGAAAGAAATCTGTAGTGCTGCTGGGGTGCCCATCAGTATTCTAGAATCTGGTGCAAAGCAACCCTTTTTGAGCAAACCTCCAATAAACTCTCATACTTTGACGCTTTTACCCTACTCCTATACAAGCATTTTTTGCAGGTATGTTTTATAGTGGTGTTGCTGATTAGTAATTTCTCACCTGTACCATATTTTTATGGATGCGTCTTTTCTAGGGATGGAGAAGGGTGAGTGTCACTTCGATCGTGCAACTTTCTACTGAATCGGTTGATGGAAAAAGCTTGACGATCCTTGCCGCTTGGTGATTGATACAAACTTCTGGGATAGTGTTCCAGTTCAGCGAGTGGAGGGTATGAAAGGTGCATATAATTCCTCAAATCTTCATATAAACCATGGCTGCCATGTACAAGGTTATTTCGAGGTTCCGGTGCAAGAATTGCAAAGTTGAGTTCTATCACAAGAAGTCATAGAAAATCATTTGCAGAAGCCTAGCGTGGTAAACTTTACTTGTCTTGATTGCGTAGGACTCGTTTCTTCCTATGATGAATTTTTGGCGCACTGTGGCCGATGCGCTGGAAAAAGATGATTACGCTAAAAAACTCAAGTTTGGGCGTATATATTAGTTGCAAGCCTGTTGGAAGTATTACCCCGATTTGGAATAAGCTACAGTTCACTCCAGGATTTCGCATTCGTCTAATGTTCTTCTGATGAACGGAGAGATGGTTTTGACATTGAAAGATTAAAAAAAGGATCCACAATGATTGACGAAAAAGAAAAACGTGATCTGCCAATGTTTGACAGTGAGATTTTCTTGCGTCAAGATTGTGAGAAGACGTTCAGGGACAAGACATATAGACAGAGGCACGAAAGGTGTTACGAAGGAAAATGTAACCTCTAAATCGTGCTGTAGGACTTACTCTAACCATCTCGGATATAAACGACGAGAGTGTGACAGGGCTGACATACAACAAGGAAGGGAAATTGGAGAGTCTTAAAAAATACTTAAATTGTCTTATCCTAAACTTAAACCTGGAGAAAGGAATAATTTCTCAAACACCTGCAAATTTCAACCTCGTAGTAAATGTCAGATCTCTAGTCATGCCTATAAAGAGGTTACCAGAATCGACAGGACCTTGTCCTACATGATTCACGATTTGAAAAACAAGACGGAGATACCATTCAGTTTGGCTGTAGGACAGTTGGTTCTTGGCTTTCAAACGGGATTTTACATCGTTGAAATGCACTACGAGCCCTTTATTTTGTGGGAATGTACTAGGAAAAATAATGGAATGTTTTAGTACAATCCCGATGTTTTATGGTAAACATAAAAGCTCAAATCGGGTTATGCATTCTCCCCAAAAAAACGATGGATGATACGGAAATTTTATTTTAATTCCAACCTGGTCAGAGTGGGTAGCAAGGAGGTTCTCTCAGGAATGTCAAAGAAATCTTGATTGTATTGGACAGTTTGCAGTGGAAGAAAGTGAATGGGTTGTCAAGCACTGCGTGTGTACTGAACTATGCGTAGGTGCTTTTGCTGGGAAAGGATACACTCCACTCCCCAAAAAGCTCAAAGTAGATCCCGATATACTGGTCAAAGTGCATAGTGAGGATGATATATGTTTTATGTGGTCCCCGTCTTCCATCTTCGCAATTCATCTGGGATAAGAAAAATTACCTACCTCATGTGCATTAGTAAGTTGTTGGTATGTTCGATAAATACCCTGTTCCTTTATTCGAAATTGCGCACAACAACAACATTTCTGTATCTGTTTTTCAGTTTCCTCGATGACAAACCTTGCTTTTATCGCGTAAGTTCCTTAGTTGAAAGTAGTCATCACATTGAATTACTTCTTCTCAACGGACACTATGTGACCATCAAAGATTTCAACAATTCATCGTGAATTTCAATCCCAACAGACACTTGAAGTATTTTTGGAGACATTGCCCACATGATTTTCGAAATCGATTCATGTATGAAAACAACCACCCTACCTGCTTGCAGGGGAGCTCTTCATTGCCTTACAATGACGTTTCCAGTTTAAGAACCTCAAAAACGAGCTCAAAAGGTTGAATGTAGCCCATGTGGACTTTAAAGCGGTTCTACATCCAGCCTCCAGTTTATGGTAACGATACATACACCAAAGTTAACCACGTACACCAAACTTGCAGTTTTCGCTACGGGTTGTGGAGCACTTAGGTAGTGTATTTTCCAAAAAAGTTGTACAGAGGTGTAGAATGTTTGAAAGTTTTCTTCGACTCTATATTAGAGGAGCAAAAAAACATTGTGGCTTACGTGGATTCCCACAAGCGAAGGATGAACGTTTAACCAAGGAGCAGTGGTTGCTCTACAAAACAGCCTTGGTATGCCATCTTTGCAAACACGGTGCATTTACCCCATCCAAAGAAATGTTTAACGGGTTTACGAAAGTACAAGACCACCACCACATCACCAGTCAATTTAGAGGTGCCATGCATCGGAAGTGTAACTTTGTTTACACTTTGAACAAAAACATAAAAGTTTTTATTCCTCTTTGGCTGTGAATATACCAGTCAGATCACTCCTCTTTCAAGTCAACAATCATTCCCGGTCAATTCTCTTTTCATTAATGCAAAATTTCCAAGAAATACAATTTTGCATTTTAATCTGTCTACATTCCTAAAAACCAGTTTTATTCACTTTGGGCTACATTGAAAATTCTCTAAATATTTTTTTCTAGATCATCCTGTTTTCATTTCTCCAAAAATTCCTATTCAGACAACTTCTGTATAACATGTGAGACATTTATTTTATTTATTTAGTTTTTAAAAATAAGTAAGTTTTAAAATACGATTATAGTTGAATATTTGTTAGATATATTAGCAAGAATTTATACAAATTTATTTATGTAAATTCTTTTCATTAGTAATGCATTGAACGCTAAAAATAAAACTTGAGAAAAAATTCTGGTGTTTGTGCCAAAACTTGCATTTTGTTACAGAGAGGTCATATTTTGCAATGATTTTTGTTCATTGTAGTGAGGTTGCAGAAGCATAAAATCGATTTGGTTGAATTAGATATAACCATCATATTGAATAATTTAATGTTAAATAAGTTAAACGTGAAAGGTTTTTATTTATTTGTATCTTTGGATTTGTGTATTATTTTACGTTAAAATCACCTGATGTAAATAATCACTCATCGATCCTTCATCCAATATGATTCTACGATGTGGAATAATGATGGTATTTAAGGGCATGGATAGTTCGTGTGTTAAACAACACTGTGTTACAACAACTAAAAAAAGCCTCATTCAAAATGTAATCGCTTGTTTTCAATTGAAGCATGACCTAACAACGATTTTTCACGAGCGTGCCGTGCGTCAACCTGTATTTTTGGTCAAAAAAAAAACTAAATTCGTCACAGTTAACTGGGTTAGAGAAATGCCATCCTAACTTCTCAACTCTGATTGGTTTAGAATGAACCTGCTCTATGCTCCATGCACTGACATTTGCTTATTGTCCAATCCTCCACTGCTTTTCTTTTGTTAATAGGCAGAGCTATTTTGTGAGTAACAAGGTGTACAGACAGACAGGTTATGCCATAGATCACTTATTCGCGCGAGAAATAGCTAGCAAAAACAAAAATATACATTATAGGTACAAACGTTGAAATGTATTTTAACACTTTTGTTTAGAAAAGGTGTGTTTTGCCTATCTGTAACCAGTGAAATAATAACCAGTAAATCCAGACAGGATGAGTATTTCATGGTTCATCCTCTGCACTTTTCACCAGTTCAGTGACACTGACCTTTGCAATTTTCCTTCTGGAACGAACAACCAAGATTTGATTTGTACTTTTTCAGTTTTTATATGATACAAAAAGTAAATATTCTAAGCCTTGCCTATTTTACATAAAAAAATAATTAAAAAAAGTCTACAAAAAATATCATAAGTAAGTAAAACCGAAAGTTGATGCTGGTGAGAGGCTTTTTAATTTGTTAACCTCGCGAAGTCTGATACAGTGCGACAGTATTTTTTAAGGGAGGGGCGGGGAGTTTCTTTTACGGAGCCTCCCTAAAAATGTGATAGGACTGATGTGGAAAAATACGTAATTTTAAAACCTGGTTTTACCTCGATTAAACAGACACTCCCCCTCCCCTCCCTAAAAAGGACGATAACTCTATCCTCCTGTCTACAGTTTTTAAACTTTTGCAGGAGGTACAGTTCTATGATAAGATATATTGGGATTTGTTGATCATCTCTGAATTGTGTGGCACAATGACAACTCGGACCACTGCACTGTGACAGAGGTTTATGATAATCACCTTGCTGTTGGCAAGCCATTAACCTTCAATCCTCCTCCCTAGAAACGACATATCCATAAAAATATGGGTGAAAAATGACTAACCATGAACAACACCAATGTAAAAAAAACCTGCAAATAAAATGCTCGTAAAGCTGTGGGGTAAAGGGGTCAAACTACAGGAGTTTATTGGAGGATTGCTCAAAAAGGGTTGCTTTGCACCAGATCCTAGACTACTCCCATTCGTTGTAATCATGCTGGAAAAGTCACTGCAGCAACACGCTTATTTCAAAGTGGTTTAGACGAACAGTTAATCATGGGGCGGACTGGCCACCCCAGCGTTATTGGAGTCTGTGCATATAAACGTCTGTGTAATGCTCAACTGCAACAAGTGTCTAATCCTTTGGAAATCTTTTAACCAGGTCGCATTTTTCATCTGACAAGTCGACAATTGAGCAAACAAACTGAAACAACCTTCCTTTGCATCAAGTTACAACTAGTCACAGATTATGTCAAGATTTCAATGTTAACAGATGATGGTTTAAAAAACATCTTTTAGAGTTGAAAACAGCCAATTTCGAAATGAATTTTCAATATAAGGTGGAAACAAGGGTCTAAACTTTTGGAAATGTCTTCAAACTGTTCACACATTTCATCTGGCAAGTCGACAGTTAAAAAAAACGGACACAATATCCCAATACATGATGTTGCAACTAGATACAGATTACATGAAGATTCGTTACTGATGATGACTTAAAAAACTTCGTTTATTTTTGAAAACAACAGATTCAGAATAAATTTTCAGTAACAGATGGACCACAAGTGTCTAATCTTTTGAAAATGTCTTTAACCAGTTTGCCCATTTCTTCTGGCAAGTCGACAGTAAAGGAACAAACGGAAACTACTTTCCTATGCATGATGTTACAAGTAGTGAAAGATTACGTGAAGATTTCAGTTTTACAGATGATGGTTTAAAAAATTTCATTTAGATTCTTAAAAAACAGCAAATTTCGGAATGAATTTTCAATAGTAGATGGACAACAAGTGCGTAAGTGCGTGCGTCCGTACGCACATTCTTTTAGAAATGCCCTTAATTACGTCTTAGATTTCATAGAACTGTTGTTTAGCAAGTCGGCAGTCAAAGAAACAAATGGACACAATACACCTATAAATTATGTTCCAACAGATTGTGAAGATTTCAGTTTTACAATATGGTGCTTTAAAAAACTTCCTTGATTTTTTAAGTAGAATATTTAGAAATGAATTACAATATTAGATGGTCGTGAGTAGGCCACCTAATAAAGTTTAGTTTGTTAGGACCAGGAAAAAGTGTAGTAATAACTTGGAAAGAATTTTTGACCCATCAATTTGACCTCAAAACTTCTTGCCGCTGTGAAAGAAATTACCATAGTTTTCTTGATTATGATCTGGTGGGGGGGGGGGAAGGAGGGGCAACATGATGAGGTGGCATTTGAAACAAAGAAATACGATGTGGGGATTGAGTGTTTTCGGGCTCTCGTATACCATTCCAGTATGAAAGCTAAATCATTTAAGTGTTAGAGACGATGCTTAAAAAACAAACATCATTTATTTTTGAAAACATCATATTTCGAATTGAATTGTCAACATTTGGTGGTCATGAGTATACCTAATAAAGTTTGGTGTTTTTTTTTTTTGGTTGACTGCATGTTAAAAAAAGATTGGTGATACTATTGTTTATAAATGTGGTGACAACTTACTTATCAGCACACTTTAAAACAGAATTCGTTAAAAAGTATTGTGATAAGGTAGTTATCATCACACTTATATACAATGGCAATATGAATGCTGGTACAATAAGACTTTTAGAGTACCACTTTACAACAATAAAAAAAGTAGGATGACAAGTAAAACTCGGAAACTCGGATAAATATTCAAAACGTGCAGAAATACACAGACGAGTTCGATCACTCAATCAGCAATTATTAACCAGCCCAAAAATAATTGAGCACCCAGATGCTGTTTGAGGCCATTTGCAACTTAGGGTTGGGGAGGTTGTTTTATAAAACAGCCAGCGTGGCTGGGCTGCAAATTCTGATGCACCGTTTGCAATATGGGGATGTGGTCGGGTTGTTTTATGAAATGATCAGCATAGCTAGCATGGAAATTCTGACATATCTTTTGCAACATGGGTATGGCGTGTTATGAAACAGCCAGTGTAGGTGATCTGGAACTTTTAGTAAACAATATTCACTGACGAAAGTATAAATATGTAATAATGGACCATAAGGGTTTATGACTTTCCATGATAGTGCTTAATATAATATCCAGAAATATTAAGCATCCTGCTCCGACACATCTTAAAGCGTAATACAGATAGTCTATAAATTCACATTGCTGTTATTACTAACAATAAAATCACAACATTTTTGTTTGCTTTCTTCCACATACTTAGTAGGGTGCCTACAAATGATCAGTAAAAACCATCTACGGATTTATGAATAATTAAACCATGAATTAATTTCTGTTCTGTTAAAAAAAATTTCAATCATAGAATTTCCAGGCAGAAAACTAAGACAGAATCCTAGAAGAAATACAATAAAACTAAAAGAGTTTGTCACTTGGTGTAACAAAGCGGAACGACAACTTGGTGAAAGCCTTAACCGTGGTAAAAGGATGAGCCGCATTGGCAGATTGGATGGAATAACACGAAACAGAAGAAATGCTGGATGGGATGCTGAAAGAAGTGGACGAACTGACGACAATGGTTAGTATAAAGTATTCTGTTGCTTCAAAGGGATGCCACAATTTTCTGAAAACATATTATGCTGCCAGGAACTAAAACAGGTTGAAAGGTAGCTTTGTGGACTAAAATGTTAACCACTTTGTCTGATTTCGTTGTTTACACGTTGTGTTTATGCTGGAGTTTTTTCTTTGTATTTTATATCTTGGTGTTCCCTGGTACGAAGTTTTCAGCAGCATATTTTAAAGAAAACAATATGCTTGCTTTTTTTTGTGCAATTTGCCCTGCCGACGACGGTTACACAATTTTCCAAACAATTCATGTTTTTGATATTATTTTCTGCAATCGATCATGCTTCCAAGGCCAGTAGTATTTTCTCCATAGGTTCATGGTACAGAATATGGGTGTTTCTAAAATTTATAGTATAGTGTTCCATGTTTTGATCATGTTTTGAAACTGCATACCTATCATCGTTTTTTGGAAACTGTGCATGGATTATCTAGTTTACACCTGCACAAAGACCTAACACATTATCCGATGCAAAGGGAATGGCAGTTTTTGCAATGGGGTGCACAAAGATCTAGGCTTGGCCCTTTTTTGTTTGTCCGTTTTCTTAATGACTCATCTTACGTATCTTACAATGCGGTGCAGCAAAAGTTTGCCAATGACCTCAAACTTCACTCTGCAGTCATGCACATACAGGACAACTTCTGATCTAAAGCAAAAACTGACTTTAATTCCTGCTGTGCTGAAGACTGGAAATAGTCCGTTTCCATCACAAAATATAAAAGCTTCCACGTTGGAAACCAAAACCCAAATATAATTAAGCAATGGATGGAATACCTCTTCCAGTTAACTTGGTCAAGGAATTTATTTTTTTGTTTGGATCTGGGTTAAAATCGACTGTCCATTATGGACACATCTCCTTGAATGCTAATTGTCATTTCACTATCGTCCATAGGATTTTTATCTTTGGCTGTGTGTACACTAAGATATGGGCCTACAAGGAATGTGTTCGGACATAACTAAAATATGATAGCCCAGTCTGGTCCCCATACCTTTTTAATGATATCGACCACCTCCAGCGATGCTTCACTAAATCCCTGCCAAGTTTGAAGCATACTGCCTACCATTTTCATCATACGCAACTGGCCCTGGTTTCTTTAGAACTGTCGACGCGCATTAAGTGCCCATCCCCCGTCTTTAGAGCTCCGTCTACTTAGGGCCGAGCTCGGTTAGACAGATAAAATTTTTCGGAGCTTTCTGCCCATTGAGCTACCTCTTTTAAACTTACTCTAGCTACTTGGACTCGCTTATTACCCCTACAAACTCATCATTTCTATTACGAGTCTTGACTGACATCGAAACTTTTTTGCTGTAAAGTTGGCCCCGTTTGGAATTTGATATCTCAGCAGAGAGTTGTGGCTCCCTCCGTGATGTGTTCAGGCGTTGTTAAACACAAACCACTTAACCCATTTTCTTTTTTAAGGCCAAAGTTTTGTGCTTAACTTTTTTATTTAACTCTTTTTTTGACTACCGTTACTAGAGAGCCTTTTCATTTTTTAATTGCACCAGGCAAATCATTAAATGCAAATTACTTTATTTTTAATGCGACAATCTACTTACGTAAAGAGATGTACCCTTTTGCTTTCTTTTACATATTTTATTCATTGTTTTTTTATGTAACAAATGGCAATCCAACTTTCTCCTTCTCTTCCACTCGACTGGCGACCATTGGGGACCCTTGTGTTCCTGATAGGTCTAACCTTGGTGACAAGGCAGTCAAAATCCTGTTCCACCTTTTCTAATTCTATCCCACCTTCCACTGGCCATGTACTTTTTGAATTTTTTTTTACCTAAATGCACGCTTTTAAAATTATTTTTATATGCATTAGATTTCAACTAGTAGCTTTAGCATTACCTTTTAATTGCCTCTCTTTAGGCTGGCAGTCTATAATCCCCGCCTTGCTTGCCAGACCGGTTGTTCCAGCAATCAACTGGTTATTATTATTATTATATTATTATTATTATTATTATTATTATTATTATTGAATATAAAAAACTAAAAAAACTAGTGGCTAAAGAAATTAAAAATGAGAAATTTAAATATTATGAAAAAGAAATAAATAATAGCAAAAATAAAATTAAAAACAATGTGGCAAAAGATTAATGAAATCACAGGATGTAATAGGTATGATAATAATGATATAAGTATCATTAAGGCATTTAAAAATATGGAATTAACGGAAATTTGTGAAAAATTTAATATACATTATGGCTCGATAATTAACAAAATCGGTATAAAATATGCTGAAATTAAAAGGAAAATAATGGATATGGAACAAATCAATGAAAACGGGACCATAAATGATAATACAATGGGAATGTTAAATTTCACAAAAAGTGAAATAAAAGCAGCCATAAGCGAAATAAAAATTAAAAATGCAGTTGGATATGATGTTTAACTAGCTAAGCATATTCTTAGTACCAATGCTGCGTTGTGCTTTATTGAAAAATTAGCTGCTAGTATAATAAACTGTGAAAAGTGGCCGGAAAACTGTAAGATACAAATTATCAGGCCAATTTACAAAAGAGGGCCAAAACATGAAATGATTAACTATAGACCAATATCTCTGTTAACTGTAATAGACAAAGTGTTAGAGAAGCTATTTAATAGCAGAATTTTAAATTTTCTAGAAAAACATAATCTATTCTCAAAAAATCAGTATGGACTTATGAAACAAAAAAACACAATGGATGCAATACGACAAATTAATGACTATGTAAGCCAAGCACTCGATCAAGGCAAATATGTGGGAGTTGTATTTATTGACTTGCAAAAAGCATTTAATACTGTAAATCATGATATACTTATAAAAAAATGTATTAAAATGGGAATACGAGGTAAAATGGAGAATATTATGATGAGCTACTTGGATAAAAGGAAAATATGCTGTAAAATAAAAAATATGAGAAGTAATTTGGCAGATATTAAGATTGGTGTACCACAAGGTTCCAATTTGGGGCCACTATTATTCCTAATTTATATAAATGAAATTGAAAGAATTCTCAAATTCTCTGAAATCGTTCTATTTGCAGACGATATAGCTTTGATATCGATTCACTATGATCAAAAAACTATGATAGCAAACTTACAAAAAGATATAAATAATGTGCAAAAATGGTTATTACAAAATAATTTATTTATTAATGAAAATAAAACTGAATGGATGATAATAAGAACAGCGCATATGAAAGAAAATATGAAGAATAATGAAATATATTTACATACAAAAAACTGTAATAAATTTAAAATTAACAAAGAATGTATTACTTGTGATGATACCTGTGTAAAAATAAAAAGGGTGCATAAATTTAAATATTTGGGAATAACATTAGACACCAGGTGGACTTTTAATGAACACATAAATACCTTAATTAAAAAAATACGAGGAATGCTGCCTAAATTGTACGCTATTAAGGAGATAGTAAATAAAAAAAATCTGAAAACAATTTATCATGCATGGATTGAAGCACACTTACGTTATGGTATTGAAATATATGGAAACACTAATAATTATATGTTGAAAAGATTACAAAGCATACAAAATAAGGTGATAAAAATACTTTTCAAAAATAATGAAACAAAATTAGCAACTTCAGAAATCAGAACAAATAATGGAATTTTAAATATTGAAAATTTAAAGAAATCAATAATAATTAAAAAGTACTATTTTAAACAAAATTTCCTTAAAAATATACCAAAGCCAACGAAGACGGAACTTAGAGGTAAAAAAAGAAAATACATATTACCTAAAATTAGAAATGAATATGGGAAAAAAAACTCAGCATATTATTTAGCAAATATTTTAATAAACTACCAATTGGTTTGATAAACTCTACGACATATAGTGAACTAAACAGAATCATAAAGAACCCATTAACATATGAATTGAAAGACGTATAAAGAATTATGCTTACAAATTGTTGTATTGAATATACATTGAAAATATTGCTTAATGAACTTATTCAAACAATCGTAACGAATAATAATAAAAATTAGGGCATATCTAAAGGTGATAAATATTGTGTATTTTGTATAGGCAAGCACAAACAATGCTGAAATAAAGCATTCGTGACTTGACTATTAATCATTTTTTGTTGTTGATTGATATGATTTTTATAGGCTGTATCCATTTGAATTGTATAATCAACTTGTAATTTGTAATAAAATTATTATATTATTATTATTATTATTATTATTATTATTATTATTATTATTAGTATTATTATTATTATCTAAAAGCATACACAATGGCTTTGTTGGTGTCAAATTTTGGGTAACACACACTTTCTGCTAAATTCGCACGTTAGTGTGTAGGAATATCACCTTTTTCATGCAAACTTTCGATCGATTGGAAAATGACAGGTATACGGTGCACACGTCCAATCGAGTTAAGGTGCATTCCTGGACTGGATGTGGGAAGAAAAGAAGAAACAGGCTGACCCCTACTGTCAAATTTTAGGCACGTTATTGTATTTTTAACCATTGAACTAGGGTATCCATTCGACATGGACTTATATCTGATTATGCCGATTTCAGCTTGAGTGATTATTGCAGTGGAGCAATGGGTGATAGACCA
>JAHWFP010190786.1:32296-47162 GCA_023313725.1 Lithobius niger
TGCCGGCTATGCACGCACTACGTACTGGGTGGCTACCACCGAGTTCATTTTGTAAATAACCTGCCGTAACTCGTGAACTGTTACTACTAGACCGGAACGATTCGGAATCTGGTCTCCCCTTTGGTCGGGTTACCGTGAAGTTCATTTCTTTTCAACTGCTACTGGCTTCCTCCTCATATCATCGGGGTACTGAGCCCTTCTGCCACGTCAAGGCTGCAGTTATTGGAGGGGTGGATGGGATGAGATGGTATTGTAGTGGGGGGGGGGGGGGAAATTGAGGCTTAATGGCGCGTCGACAACTTGGTCATTAGCGCCAACCTCAGTCACAGTGCAGTGGTCCGGGTTGCCACTGCACCACACATTACAGAGATGTTATTCAAACCCCTAATCTAAATCTTGTCATACATCTGTACCTCCTGCAAAAATTGAAAAACACCGGACAGGAGGACACACTTATTGTAGTGGATGGGTTGGGAATAGAACTCGGGCATGACCGCCTGCCCATCTTGGGTGAACCTGCCAGATACCGAAGTACTCCGATGGTACAGCCGGGCGTGTGGGAAATACGGCTTAAAGCTTAATACGATGCCTAGGACGAGGGTGTTGAATTCTATGTTACATAATCAAGGGTTCGCGTCTGCTTGGGTTCGATAGACATGGCACATCTCTCAACGGGTCCATCTCCTTACCCCCTCGGCTCGGAATCTTGTCCCCCCAGTCGATCCGATTTGGGAAGAGTGAAGATACAGCTTTCCCCACACCCTCATAAATCACACCCATCACCTTTTCCCTCTTGATGCTCTTCATGCTCACCGGGTCGAACCGAATCAGAGTGAGGGGGATAGCCTCTTCGTGATGGCACCCGGGTGGATCGGGGAAATCACTCTGGTATTGAGTCTCCGACTGCATCTTTGAGTTACGGGTTAGATGCTAAGTCCTGTATAAGCAGAGTTTGCTTTATATATGAAAAGTTTTTCAATCTACCCTGTGCAAAATATCGAGGAAGTGCGGACCTTTGGGCGTAATGCGCGAATCGCTGGTCCTAGAGTGAAATGGCTCGGAATTTGGCATCCACGAATGTGCCCAACGCCGCCACCGAGTTCATTTTGCAATTAACCGGCCGTAACTCGGGAACCGCTAGTCCTAGAGCATATTGGCTTGGGATTTGGCATCCCCGAGTGTGCCTTATTCCGCCACCGAGTTCTTTAAGCAATTTATCGGTCGTAACTGGGGAACCGCTAGTCCTGGGGCAAAACAGTTTGAATCTAGTCTCCCTTAAGTGAACCTCACGCCTCGTTCACTATCGGATGGCTGCCGCCAAGCTCATTTTTTGGTTTCCTCCGTATCATCAGGTACCGAACTGCTCCACCACCTCAAACAAATTAGTATACCCTTTATTAAAATAATACAGTGCAGACAAGCAATATTACCCGCACAATATCTCGTCAGCTGCTTGTATCATCTTTGGGTTCCAGATGATTTTCCTATTTCCGAGGTAACTGTAGAGTTCTGCAGGTGGTTTTAAGCCCAATGAATCGAAGTACAAGGCGCACGAACCTCCCTTTACGTAATACGCGGTCCAGTGAGTTCCATCCGTTTCTCTCGAGTCCAGCAAGTTCAGTATAACGCATTCGGATGCTCTGGAACGCATGGAGAGCAGGTCTTTCGCACAAACTCCTCTGAATGAGGGGATCCCAACGTTTTAGCATATCTGGCGAGGTCCAAGTTCGCTAAGGCCCTGTTCATGGGAACCCCGGCTTCAGATAAATTCACGACCGCACCGTGGGACTTTTATTTCTTATAAGTCCACCGCCCGTTTTCGAAGCGGCTAGGGCTTCCATCTTGGCATTGTGCCGTTTTATTTCTTCGAGCTGTCTCGAGTTAGCCTTGGAGTCATTGATGGCCTTAGCGATTCCTTACGCTTCACCTCCTACTGCTCCGAGGGCAGCAAGGATTGGGAGGAGTAGGGGAAGAAAACGTCCTTTCCGGACTTGCGTACGCGAGAATTTCAGATTCAATCCCCGGCCCGCAGCTCGAGCCTTTCGAATTCTCGACTGATGCGATTTGGTGACCGGTAGAGATACGTTGGTCTTCTTCTTCAACCAAGAGTTGGACAGACGAACGCTCTGTGTTTTTCCGGACTTGATTTGTCGAAGCATGCCCCTCTTCTGGGAAACCGATAAATGGAGGGGGATTGTGGAGTACATAATTAGTGTACTTTTTATTTATCTTTTCCCCCACTCAGGTCACGACTCCGACTTTGTTCCTGTCCAACTTGAGGGTTATAAGCTGATCGTTGATAACCAAGGCGTAGCATCGAGCACTGGTCGGTTACTTGAGCTCCGAATTTAAATCTCAGATTCACGTCGATCACTCTCGATTTAAGCCTCTCGTTCTGTTTTGAGCAGTCGATGCAGATCAGGGGAAAGATCTTACGGAAAATTGAAACATCAAAAGTGGGTCCAGTTACCAGCTTGCTATAATGCTGCTTTATAAAGTTGAATGAGTCTTGATACACGTTCGAGATGTTTCCGGTGGCAGACTCCGCATTCATGTTGAGAAAGGGATATCGTTCCGAGTTCACTGTCATGTGCACTCCCGTTAAACTGCAGTGATCGAAGACGGCCGGATTTTTTTTCTGACCGTTTCCCTTGCAGTCTGGAACCCGATTATTACGTATCTCGGCTTCTCGATAGATCTCGTCATGATCAATCTCCAGGTACAGCTAGTTGTAGTGGGCAAATTGAGCATGTTCGAGTAGCAGTGTCTGAAAGCCATGGGTACAGTGATTCTGGCATCCACTAGTCCGTACAGCCTATTTTTCTGCGCGTCCGAAGGGTGATGTGGGGAAGGCGCCAGGACACTAGCTCTAGAACAATCTTTCCCGGCGCTACTCCAGTGACGGCATTCGTGTCCACAGCACGCTTTAAAATCAACGTTTGCTGAACACCGTAAATTGCTTTCGTGTAATCTTCGAAGAATCCCAGGATAATGGTATACGCAAAGGTTCCTTTCGGGGAGTGTGCGCTTAAAAAACGTCTCTCTTGTGTTTGAAGACGGTATTCATTCCATCGTCGGCCGTACTGGCACTGGCACCGTTCAGGAACCATCCCCTATTCGCGACTTGGGCTTGGTCTCTCGGGCCATAGCTGACTATTCCCTTAATGGTTCTGGCTAATCCCGGGTGATTGATCTCGTCCACGGTCTTGTTCCCTATCTGGTACTTGATGTTCGAAATGAGGTAGGCTATAGCGTTGTTTATGAGAGCTATCTTGTTGGTGGCTGTGTAAGCCGATCCGTCGCTCGCTTTTTACCAGGGCACCTTTAACGTACAGGTAACTCTGGTGGGGATGGGTGAAGAGAAACTGGTTGTGAACCACTATTCTACGTTCCGAGTTCACGCTGTTCAAGTTCTTCCCGACTATCGGGGTGAATCGTGGTAATTATACTCTACCACAAACTCGTCCAGGGTAAAAGGCTCCTGAACGTTTATGTATCCTTCTACGGTCTCGATTGCATGTTGAAATTGAGGCTTTCGAGATAGGCCACGTTTGATGAAGTCAGAACTTGCCGACGTTTAGCACGGGATACGGTAGGTTGCGGGCTTGTTGTTTCGCGGATGGTGTGTTTGGTTTGAAATCCAACATTTAATCGATACTTTATTATACCCTTTTATATGCGAAAAAAAATATCATCTACCCCTTCCTTGATTTTTCTCTCACGGTCACGGTCACGCCCCTCAAAATAAGCAGATGATCATCCTGGTCGGTAAGTCACATTCTGATCGAGTGAATGGCCTTGCTGGTTACGGGTAAATAGATCAAGTTGTGCTATCTTGTAACCTGGTACGCAGTTCGGAAAGTATGAGTGTAGGGTCGGTTGCCTCGATCCGTTCCTGTAAGAATTGCCTACCAGATCGCAGTGTACCAAGATGGAATTGACGTCAAGGACGTTGGCCATGTTCTGGGCGATGATGATACCATGTACGTACACTACGGGTTCAAACCTGAATAACTTCCCCACGGTTGTCGGGTTGTCAGTGGAGAAATCTACCTTGTATTGTTTTTCCGTGATATGCAGCTCGAATTTCAGAGTATTGGGGTTGCTGATGATATGGATGTGCAAGGCATCGTTCGGGACATCCCAATGCTGACGCTTCTTCAGCTCCCCATAGTAGTATTTTTCTATCGCCCATAATTCGTAGGAACCTTCAAGGATGACGAGTTTCGTCCACTTCCTGCCGTTGTTGTAGCTGTATCTAAACGCTTTCACGTTTGGAATGAAGTGGTATGTTTTCAAGTTGATCTCCCGTCCTCCCACGTTGTCCGCGAGCAGTAGGGGAGTCGAAAACTTGGTGGTGAAATCCGCGGTGTTCGAGGAAAAAACTATGGACGAGGAAGGCATCGTTCCCCATACGTCGCACAAAACGAAAGTGTCTCGAATGGTCTTAGGCATTTAAAATCGCCCTTTGGCCCTTTATTGGTTATTTTTTTGTTCGCTTTTCTAACATCTCCTAAACTCTTCGATCAACTTCTAGCGCTCGGCATCGGATAAAAGACCGTTAGCTTACAACTCCGCATAAATGTGCACTAGTTCCTGGTGTAGCGAGGTGTTCCCAGCATCTCTGGAAGCCCTGATCTCGCACAGATAGTTTGGGTTTTTGTAAAAGCAGTATCCTTACCCCCGTCGAGTCGGTTGCTGTTGCCCACGCCTAATGGACTTACCACGCGTTGCGTATCCTTCCCCTTTTCGAATCGGTTGCTGGATCCCCTTCTCCTTGCTAAACACCGGTTTAATGAAGGTCGCATACTTGTAACCAGCGCTCGATTTTAGTCTCTTAGACTCGGAATCGTGGTCTCTCTATACCGCGCTACTTCTCCTGAGAATATTGTGATAATCCAACAGACAAGGGTGATCGTTGGTCAGTTTATGCGGGTTCTTGAGCATGATCAACTGTTACAACTCGTCGGTGCCTCTGTACTTTTCCCTCCCACTACCATGTCGTCCCCTTCGAAATCCACGTCCAAGAAATCTATCTTGTCCCTTTTAGTTTCCGGGTCTTACCTTAAACCGAAAGGATAAGTGAGTCTCCCTAGTGGCGAACATGCTCATGTACTCAATAGCTAGCGGTCCTAGTTGCATGGTGTCAAGCAATGAAGTCTCTTCCTCCAAGTATCTCATTCGAGCGCTCGGAGTCATTGTGTTGATTTGCTTGAGTGAGGCGGGCGTGAGTGCTCCCATAGAGCTAGATAACCGTCTCATCGCCCCGGCATTAAAAGCCAACTCGAATTCAGAGTCTTCCGTATCTCCTCCATCTTCCTCCATATTATTACCGGGGCCAGTCGCAGCTTCCAAGACCCCTGAATGTTCCAAAGTTTTTTCCCGTGTTGTTTGTGTTGTTTCTGTTGCCCGGCTTCGATAGCTGTCTTTGAGCGGCCGCCTCCTTGCTGTCTATTGCTCAGAGTTTGGTCTGCTCCCGGATGGAGTCCGTTATCGGTTTGAAAATCTCTGTCAAGTGCTCCGACTCAGTGCCTCTTTCGAGTTTTGCATCGCGGAATTTTCGCTTGAGACGCTGTTTTAAATCCTTGTACTATTTGGATAACTGGTCCAAGCGTTTCTGAGTTGCCATGGGTTTTTATTGAAAAGAAAATCAATTGATTTCCGTTTGCTCCTCCATGTCAACCCGTACTCAATCTCACGTCCACGTCAACCCAAACACTCGCGTCCACATCAACCCAGACACACGTTCTTGCCAACCCAAACATACATTCTCGTCAACGTCGAAGTTCAAATCGAATCAAGAATAACCCGATGTTGACGTCTACATTGACGAGAACGTGTGTTTGGGTTGATGTGGACGTAAGCTTGGGTTAATTGCAGAATGAACTCATTGCAGGCGTTAGCCACACTCGGGGAAGCATATCCCAAACTATTTTGCCCTAGGACTAGCGGTTCCTGAGTTACGGCCGGTTAATCATAAAATGAACTTGGTGGTGGCGTAGGGCAGACTCGGGGAAGCCAAATCCCGAGCCATTTTGCTCCAGGACTATCAGTTCCCGAATTACGGCCGGTCAACCTCAAAATGAACTCGGTGGTGGTGTAGGGCGCACTCGGAGATGACAAATCCCGAGCCATTTCGCTCTAAGACCAATGGTTCGTGCATCATGTCCGTGGGTCCACACTTCCTCGATTGAAAAACTTGTCATATATAAAGCAAAAGCTGCCTATACAGGACTTAGCATTTAACCCCTAACTTGAAGATGCAGTCGGAGACTCAATACTCGAGTGATTTCCCCAAACAAACCCACAACTCGAAGTTGCAGTCAGAGACTCAATACAGGATTTCCCCGATCCACCCGGGTACTGTCCCGAAGAGGCAACTTCCCCATTCCGCGGTTGCGCGACCTGGTGACTGGGGTGAAGATTTTCACTAAGGAGGAGGAATCAAAGATAGAACGGGCGAGGTTTCTGGAGCGTGTGTACGGGTCGAAGATGCTGAGACTTGATATGGGAATGGTTCACCCTATCGTCACAGGTGCCGGAGTAAAGTCGCAACACACCGATAATCACAATAATCACACCGATACTCACACCAATAATCACACCGATACCGCTCCAACAGAGGGCGAAGATTTTCACTAAGTAGGAGGCATTTGCTGAGATAGCTGTGGAGGAAGCGAAGATAGAGCTGTTGAAGAATCTGGAGCGTATGTACAGGTCAAAGATGCGTGCTGAGGAACAATATTGGGAACATTTCTAGCAACTTCTGCGGAAATGGGCAAAGTAGTAACTTTGTTTACTCCAATACGGCTCAAACAGAAGGTGGGTCAACTTGTCAAAACGGTGGTACTCGATTTACGGGGAGGGTCAAATGTAGGGTACAGCCTAGAGAATCCGCAGCTCAACCCGTTTTGCTCTAGGACAGACGGGTCCTGTGTTATGATCGGATAACTCGAAACATGGGGGTGGGCCAACTTCCCCAAATCGTTGGTACCCGACTTTCGAGAGGCCCACACGTCGGATACAGTCAGGGGAAGCTAAATCCCGAACGGTTTTGCTCTAGGACCAGCAGTTGTCGGGTTACAGGGGTGGGCTAACTCCCACAATGATGGTACCCGATTTTTGGGGTGGGTCACACGTAGGGCATGGTCGGGGAAAGTTAAATCCTGAGCGGTTTTGCTCTAGGACCAACGGTTCCAGAGGTATTGGGATGGACCAAGTTGCCAAAAACGACTGCACCCGACTTTCGAGGAGGACCATGTGTAGGGTGCAATCGGAGAAGGTTAAATCCCAAGCAGTTTGCTCTATGACCAACGATTCCCAAGTTATTGGGGTGGGCCAACTTCCCAAAAATGACAGTACCCAAGTTCCGGGGAGGCCCAAGCATGGGGTACACCCTGGGGATGCTAAATCCTCAACTGTTTTGTTCTAGAATCAACGGTTCACGAGTTACGGGGGTGGAAAAGTACCGGGAGCAAAGTATTCACAAAACCCCAAAATGGTCGCCTTCAATTTGGGATACCCAAAATGGCAGACTTCAATATTGAACACCACAAAGTGTCCGCCTTTAATTTGGGAGACTCCAAAATGGCCACCTTCAATATTGAACACCCCAAGATGACCGACTTCCATTTGGGACACCCAAAAATGGCCGACAGAAAGTGACGTGATTCAAAATGGTGGACCGGAAGTGACATCAAGACCTTCCAAATTGATGGTCTTCATCCAATATGGCGGCACTTCCGGTTTACATGGGGGCAGCCATCTTGGTATGTGTCCTCCATGGACAAATCACATTTTCCTACTACTTTTGTTAGCGACCATGTCTATCCATTTCAATCTCATAGCGTAGGCTGTCAGTGTCAGTAAAAAGGAGTTTAGCACGGTCCTTGTACTTAGGCCGTATGTAGTCATAGTGGAATTCGAACATGAACAGTTTTGAGAGTTCCACTATGGTAAATCAGTAGTAGGTTTGGAGATCGCACAGCATACTACGAACACTGCGGCAGAGCTGCACGAGAATTTCGTTTAAGATCTTGAAGGATTCGACATGCTGTTGCGAGGTGTATTTCAGGGCTGTTTTCTTGTTGGTACACAGCTTCACGTCGAGGCGACTCTGTTTATTCTCCAAAGATTTACTGAAAACCAAATAGTTTAGCATATTTGAAGTACCTTGGCAAAAGGAGCGGTGGCTTTTTGCGTCTTTACGATGTTGAAGTCGATGTAAGTTTTCATTCACAGTCTTTTTTGAAGGCTAGGACTCTTCGGAAGTGATGAAGTACTAGCATGTGGTGGCTGTAGAATTTCAAGTTGCTGTAGTGAAAGGTGTATCTCTTGTTGTGCAGAACATTCGGGACGAGTTTGATGTTGGAGGACTTGATCTTGTGGTTTAAATGTTCCTCCATATTTAGAGAACAGGGGAAATCAGCTCCTTTCCACTGTTATTCTTCTCCAGAGCACGTGGATAATTGTTGTGCGAGTCATACAACTCTCTGGGGTACTCAAGATCCACTTTCAGTATATATTCAACGTCGGCATCATCTGGTATGGTATCTATGTCCAAAGTTCTAATGTCTTTCCTGGTTAGGTATCAAAACCCATCATATGGTAAATGAGTGCACATGGCTAACACCATAGAGGTTGTTCATGTTTAAGTCCATTATGTATATGGAGGCTTTTCCTAGGGATAAAAAGAGGCTGATATTTGTTATTGGCTTTTGATTGCCTCTTTCCATTAAAAGAAACTCCGCCTCTGGTGCCGGAAGATATGAGAATGTGCTTCCCCACGTGAGTGAATAGCTTCAACTTCGGCTCCTGCAACCTGAGGAGAGCTGCCCAGCTGAACCCTGGAGTGGACATAAAATAACAGGGATCCAGCTTGTTGTTTTTGAGGCACAATTTTCGGAAATTTTCAAAAACATCAGCGAGCAGGAAAACGTTGGTCATTTGGTGTATCTTGTGGTATGTACAGAATACCTTCAATTCATCCTCAGCCAGAGAATTACTACTCGCATGTACTCGTCTTCCACTAACATCCCATCTTTCAGTCGGGAGTAGAATTAATACCTCGACGGCAGATCTAACTCTTCGAAAATGGATGTGACACTTATGTATTCATATGGATAAACACCATTCTGCATTAACAGGTTCACCGCATGTTCCGTGTGGTGTTCTGCATAAACCAAGTAGATTTTAATCTAGAGTGCTAAAGCTGCCTCGAGGATGGGGAAACCGTTACCGTCGTTCCCGTAGTTCACTACTAGAGTATCCAGATAGGCGTTTAAGAAATTGAAGGTATCCATAAAACGAAGATTGATCTTGGTGACATGATCCTTAATCGTTATGGTCTATAAAATAAATCTGAAACTAGAGTTTTTTGAAGTTCTGGTTCGTAAAAACCTCCAAGCACCGGTTCACCCGACTCGTATTTTAGAAGATAAGCAAGAGTTTTTTTTTTTGTACTTTACGGATTATGAAAACTTCGTTAGTAAAATTTTGCAAATATCCCTTATCGATAATTTTCTTAACTTTAGAAATCCTGACTTTATTTCTAACAACCATTTAGTACTTGTTCGTCTCAATAAAGGTTTTTGATGTTTGGTTACTTCCCTCGGTTTTAGTTTTATAGTGGAATGAACCGTGTTATTGTACTAAATAACTGTATTGTGCTTACCAACTCGTAATTCCCCTCCCTAGTGAACCTTTTCCACATTTAAGTTTTCAGCATTCTGTTGAAACGTCTACCACGCTCGCTCTCTTCGCAGAGTACATAGAGAGCATGTTGATGTTAAGTCCTAAGTAGGGCTTTGAAGTCTTTATTGTTGAACTCTCTACCTAAATCGACAAGTATATTTTTTGGTGGTGTCACTTCTCCGGATAGTTTCTTGAAAGCTTCAGTAACATCTATACCGAATTTAGCTATCCGGGGAATGACCCAAGTGAACTTGGGACATGAGGTTAATGTTTAGTCAGCAGGTAGTTAAAAACCTTTATTAAGGTTAGTGTAAGTATCGTTTCCAACAAGTCAGCCTGCCATAGTTCTTTCAGGCTCAGCACAAACTTTGTATCTTGGAAGTTTTTTGGGGTCGGTTTGTGAAGTTCTTTTATGAGTTGAACCATTTTTTCATTTCCCATTTCAAACCTGATCTTTCATTTCATGATTTTCTAAACGATCTAAGTGGCTAGTTTTTCCCTCCATGCTAGAGAAGGATCTCTCTCACTCTTAGAGCTTTGGAAATTAGAACTTCATTGGCGGCGAGCTGTTCTTTTAAGTACAAGTTCTCAGTGTATTGCTACATCGTGTTCTTTGCACACTTCGTTAAGTTTACTAATTCCTCGATCTCCTGGAACCAATCCTTTTTCCAGTTTGGTTCCCAGGCCACGGTATTGGTAGCCCGATAGATGCAGTTCGACTGGCAAATTATCTATGACATTATTTACGTTTCCTTTTCCAGACTTGATAAGAAAGCTCTTTTCGTCCCGCACATCTCACAAAATACAACTTCCATCTGTTGGTTATTTGTTCAGATTATAATAACGGATGGCTCGGTGCCGTTAGAAGTGTGACTTTTACATTTGACACAGTACCACATCTTGTTATTTTTTGTTTCCATAGGTCTTTGTATTTTTACCCTAAACCTATAATCAGGCTTTAGGTTTAGGTTAAAAAAGAAAAATATATAAAACAAAGAGCTATGAAAACAAAAAATAACAATATGAGGTACTGCGTCAAATGTAAAAGTCACACTTCCTAACGGCACCGAGCCATCCGTTATTATAATCTCAACAAATAACCAACATATGGAAGTTGTATTTTGTGAGGTGTGTGGGACGAAAAGAGCTTCCTTTATCAAGTCTGGAAAAGGAAACGTAAATAATATCGTAGATAATTTACCAGTCGAACTGCATCTAACGGGCTACCAATACTGTGGCCTGGGAACCAAACTGGAAAGAAGATTGGTTCCAGGATATCGAGGAATTAATAAGCTTAATGAGTGTGCAAAGAACACGATGTAGCAATACTCTGAGAGCTCGGACTTAAAAGAATGGCACGCCGCTAATGAAGTTCTAATTTCCAAAGCAAAATATTCATAATCAACTCTGCTAGCACGACCCGCTTTTTTAACCATGCACTTCCCTTTTTTCTTAGATTTCACGTCTTCCCAAATTGGCACAATAATTGTTACGTACTTTGTGCTACTATTAGACTTTGGTTTACGAGCAGCTGGGTCATTGTTCTCATAAATGGCGTAAGTATTTTTCAACATCGCTGTGTAAGCCTAAAAACTAGCAGACTCCAAAGCCCACGTTTCCCCATATACTCTTCCCCACCGACCATTATGTTATGCTCAACAAATTTTCCTAATTTATTTCATATGGTTAGCTCGCCTTTTTTTGTGTCATACTGTCGCCCGAATACTGGGTCAGTCTCTTTTGGACTTTCAAAAAATTTGTCTGATAATCTGGTCAGGTAACAAACTATAGAGGGACTGGAGAGTAGCAGTGTTAGCAAGCTCCAGGGCGTAGAAATGTGTTTAGATTGGACCGCACAATATGTAGAGGTGAGTTAAGGAACAATGCTAGTAGTTGTTGTGTATTCAGTTTTTGAAAGAATCTTGGGAGAAATTAGCATCATAGGAGCTTGAGCTTGAGTTGAATATTTGGCGAGATTGAAATTGAGAGGAGTTACAAATGTCTTCTCACTAGGAATGATAGCTTCGGAATGATCAATGATAAAGCGGATGCTTCGTATTTATCCTCGTGAGTTTCTTCCTCTTTGTAAGTTTTAATCGGTGTAATTTGTGTGTGCCGAGCTAGAGTTTTTAAACCACCAACCGATATCGGTTTTATAACGCCAACTCTTGGTTTCAGAGTTCTTACTACTGGTTTAATAATTTCTTGTAGCTATTCTTTTTGCTCTCTCTTTCTCAAACAATATTTAAAAAAACCTTTTAGTTGAACGTCTTTCAAGTTTTGCAATTTCTCGTTTTATCTCCATTCTTTTGTTTAATAGACTAAAATGAACGTTTATATCTCTCCTCATTTATGTTTTCATAAGGCCTTTTCCAACAATATTGACACAACGTTTTAAAATCTGAAAATTTCATGTCAGGGGCAATGTGATTTTCGTAAAAGTGTTTCAAAATTCACTCAACCATGGGGAAAAGGATTAATAATTTTGTATTGCCTCTGACTGCTTGTTTAGGGATTCTTGTGTAGGAGTGACGGCAATTAAAAAAAAAATCGGCATTTGAATGACACCCTTGAGCAAAGTAACGTTCGATGATTTTTTGTTTGTCCAAAAGGCAATCGTCGAAAACATTCATGGTTCGATAGTTTGGCTCCAGTTCTTCGTGTAGCCTTAAATCTATTTGAAAACCGTGAAAAAATGAGACGTTCCATCCTATTTCTTCCTCAATTTTAGTAAATATAGACTGCAAAGATTAGTACCTAGGTTGACAGAAAATTGTACTGTAAATAAATAACTGATCGTAGTAGAGACATCTTTAGCTACAGATAAATTAAACAATAAGTCAGTTTTTCTTTAATTTGCAGGCCCTACAATTATACATCTGATGTTTGAAGGTAGAATTGGATGAGTTTTTAGGTTCTTTCTTAGGCACGAAAAAGTCATAGTTTTTAATTTCCATAGCTTTTTTTATTTATACATTTCCATAAATATTTACAGAAATACCAAACTCATAAAATCTTCATCAGGAAATTTGTTGTTGGTAATGTCGGAATGAGTCACTCCAAAGTCTACACTGCACCATAATTTCTCGTTGCTGGGAGTATCATCGGTGACGTACATCATGTTAATATTTCCCGTGACTTCTGTCAAGTTTAAAGAGTTGTACGATAAAAAGTTAAACCAGGGTTTGTCAATAACAGTTTTGTTAAGTTTCCCCTTAGTTTTGTAAATATTCTTGTACACCCAAGTTTTAAGACAGAGCGGCTTGTCTTTGTTACCTTCATTCACCTTATCACAAGAGGGCTAACAAGGGTAATGCATATGCATAAAATTAGGATAATTGAACATAGCCATGGATACGGGTTTCTCCTCATCAAACTCGACCTCTAGTATTTTACAGAAATAACGTTTAAGTTTTTCACCACTTTTTCAGCACTTTTTGAGTTTTCGAGTCGCTGGGTTAAATAGAGCCTTTGTATTTTGATTTTTACTACGAAATAGAAGTCCCCAAACCCTTTAAATCTTAAAACTGTGTAGAAGGAGACAAGGAAAACTTTTCACCGATGTTAATCTTTGTACCTTTCTCGTTTTTTTTACTTTTAGCAAGTTTTTTTTGCAAGAGATTCGAAAAATGCATTGCCAGGATGGTTGAGACATTTTTTTGGTTCTTCCTTTTATTTATATTTAAAGGAATGCTTTATCGACGGGAAGCACAATTTGAAATTAAATTTATTTAAAAAACTTGTCAGTCAATAAGTTCACACAAGTGTTGAAGAGGACGATGGGGAAAGGGGGTGAAGGGGGAGTTGACCCAAGAGGACAGCCACGACTAGGGTACATTTTAAGCCTAGGAAACAACTACGATATGGAAAGCAAGTGTTTAAAAAAAGGAAGAGCTGCTATCGAACATTATGATGCCATCAATTATTCTCAGATTGGTCCTCAAGGCACAGACGTTCAAAAACCTAAAACCAAATTGCGTCCTGTCGTTAGTCTTCTTCCTGATGAGTTGATTTACACCGTATCTAGCATTAAAAAATAATTTGTGCATAGATGGGGCTGACGATAATTTTTATGCAAAGAAAAAAGTAAATTAAGGACATAGTTTTCCCCCGGCACACTGCTGATACAGCAACAAAAGTGCAACAACAGGAATTGTTTATCACAGGTCGACCAGAAACTATACTTCAATGCAACTCACAAACCGATTAGAAATCTATGTTAACCTACTTTGCAGAGTTTTGCTGGTACTAAGGTATACGTCAACAGCAAATGCTTGTTACAACACCACCAAAAGGTATACTTCATTGTCACGAACAAACTGATTATAATAATTATAACAACTATTTATTGTCAGTAAGTACAAATGGAGTCAAAAGGGCAGGCCATTTACAATTTCCAGAGTTAGAAAACATACATACCAAAATACCAAAAACCAACGGAATTTTAAACAGCAAACGAACCTGGTACAAATACACCATACCCAAAAAGATAAAAATGGTAAAACACAAACGACTAAAAACTAAATTACCCAATACCCAAACCAAATAGATTAACAAGAAAAGTTATGAGTTTCCTAGGTAGGAAGTTAGAGAGGTTCACCCTTTTATGGCAGGATTTGTAACTAACAATGCAGTTGACCCCCACCACAAACACAGGACGGGAATTCCAACATGCAACCACACGATTACAAAAGAAAAATTTTCTTGTGTTGGATCTGCATACAAAATCAACGAGTTTGCAGGGGTGACCCCTGGAACAATCTGCGGAACGGCGTTAAAAAATTGTATAAATAATACTTAAAAGACCACGGATTAATAGATAAGTAAAACACAGGTCGATATGTAGTCCCCGCAAATCAAGCCTTTCCAGGTTTAGGATAGCCAAGCTCTCAATATAGGGTTTGTCCGAGAGCCCACTTAAATATTTGGTAAACCTCCGTTGGACTGATTATTGTTTTTTTTCAATAGGTGTGGGGACCACCTCACACCGGGCTACCGTATTCTATTAGGTACGTACATAAACCTTAAAAGCTATTACCAAATTAACTGGATCTTTAGATCGAAAGAATTTGCGGATGATGGCAGCCCCATAGTGTGCTAAATGGACAATGATGTTACAATGCAATGTCAAATCGAATAAAATTACGAATGTAAGTGAACCAATTTAACCGAG
>JAHWFP010190798.1:0-13327 GCA_023313725.1 Lithobius niger
CAGCAGTTTGGTAGAAGAAGGTTTGTAGTTTCTAAAAAGGTAAAAAATGTAAGGATTCGTACGTAAACACATAAAGAAACGGTTGTATGTAGCGACGACGGCAGCAACAAATTTCAATCCATCAAATGTTGGTTTCACGAAAAACGATGACTTTTTATATTTAGAGTATTAAAAAATGCTTTTGTTGGGAGTGAAGTGGAGTGTTTGTTGTGTTGCTTGAACAATGCAAGTGTACACTTAAAAATGAGTCCTATTAGAAGAAGATCGGACTTCTAGGACGTGAGCAGTGTTTGTTTGTAGTGAAAAGTGCAATTTTTGTCCTTGGAAAAATTGGCTCCCTTTTTATTATTGTTACTATATAATTGTTGGTATCCTTTCCGAACACACTGAACCAGTAGAGCGGGAGGAGTGGGAGGGGCAGGGGCGGTGACGTTTCAGCCTCTAAACCATCATTTTCGAAACAGCCTCCACAGATTAGGTTAGTCCTGGCAAGGAAATCTTTAAAAACAATAGGTTTAACAATAACAAGTGTAGAGGTCGTTACAACAAAAAATTCGCAACGTATACGAACAGGTTCAATGTAAGCATATTAACGTAGTAGACCAAAATGATCTGACCGGAAAATCGTTCTTACATGGATGAGCTCCTAACGAACGTTTTGAGCAGTTATTACATAGGATACAATCCTGAGCTTATATTAGCATTTTCGTTTCCAATGGTAGGGCCCGAAAATTACTTTTATCTTCCCATTTCATCCGAGGGAATCATTCACGATTGAAAACATTTTTAGCACTTTTGATGAAACTCAGCCAGTCGGATAAGCAATAGGAAGTCTAAACAACAAACTCGAAATTAAACTTACTCAAATCAAGGTTTCCAGAGGCGGAACTCTCCTAAAAAGAAAGCGTCGAAATCCAATACAGCATCGTGACTGAAAGTGGTGGACACATGATAACGGTTCCAGTGAAAAATAAGAACAACGACCTATGCCTCGCTAAGGCTTTAGTGACTTACAAAACGTATGCTGAAAATGCTAAACCCTTGACTGCGGGATACGTAGATCGACAACCCTACAGAAAGACTTGCCTTTTCACAGCTACACGAAAATGCTATAGTGATAGCTAAACGGGAAGGTTGCACCTTGTCGGATTTAAGACGTTTCCAAGATTACTTAAACGATTTTCAAATTGTTGTATTCGAGAAAATTGGTACCAAATGCTAAATCTTGTTCGAAGGACCAGCTAACTAAAACGGATTTACTTGTTTGTTACTAAAATCATTTGTAGGTATTTTTGAAACCACAATTTTTTATTCGGTAGCAATTATTTTGCTATACCTGTCTTTAACCGTACGCCAACAAACCCCCCCAAAAAAACTTTCGTGCTAAAAGCACAGATGTGTCACGTTTCACAGCCCTCGTTTCCATTGTCATTTGAAAAAGTGGCATTTTCTGTAGGGTTTGCAATCATTTTATTCAGAACCCTACACGTCCAACCCTACCGAAACCCAGAAGAGAGAATACGTTCGGATCACCGGTTACGATTTTGAAACGACTCAGATAGATAAGAGTAACAGACTCTTCAAATAATGAAATAATAAAACAAAAACGGAACGTTAAATGTTTAGAGTAAGGGTCTAAAAGTCAAAACCTAGAAGGAACATGGACAAGCTCTGACAGTCAGGGTCTAGGTGTAACATTTTGTCAGTAAGAGGCTGGTAAGCATTAGACCCTTACTACCCGATGGTCAGCTTAGTTCTAGTCTATTTGCACAGAACGTATGTATGAACAGTTGTAGCAGGTTTTCTTTGTTCTTAGAATATTGTTATGGAACTTTAAGAACACATTTTTCTTGTGAAGTTTGGTATTTTTGTCTTTTGATGCTTTGGTTTTTTGTTATTATATGACGTAGATTTAAGGTAGATGATAACCAATAATGCTCTTTGCTAGGAATATGATGTCATGTTACTAAATCGAAAAATAATTTTCAACATAAAGCAAAACAGGAAACGTATACCACACTACCATTGGATCATCACAAGGTTCTTCTAGGAAGATTTACAGTTTTTTCATGAAAATGTATTTTATTGCTGACCATCAGATAATAAGGTCTAATGCTTGCTAACTTCTTACTGACAAAATGTTACACCTATAGATCCTGACTGTCAAAGCTTGTTTGTGTTCCTTCTAGATTTTGACTTTTAGACCTTACTCTAAACATTTAACGTTCCGTTTTTTGTTTATTAATTCGTGTTACTTTTAGAATTTCAGCTAAACTATAAACAGTACAGTTGATGGTCAAAGTTGAAAGTTTAACACAGATACCTTAGGCTGACCCTTACTAACACTAACTATCGCCAGTGTTAATAATAGAAGCAAATCCTTAAATCTTCAGTCTACGTCTTACAGCTAGCGTTTGCTAATTGACATTGCTACATAATAACAATGTTTAAAACAACGTAAAACAACCATAGAGCTCCATACCCTCTGATCCACTTAACCAATTAGAAAAGGCCTTATGGAAAGGACACATCTACAGAGCAATACCTGTAAAATGAGCTAAGAACCAACTTTATAGGACAAATGGTTTACTTGTAGTGAGGACAGACGAAAGGTTGACACGACCGAACTCACAATTTTTGGACTTGCAGACAGACCTTGACTAGTGGAGGTTTCATTCCAAATTTGGTTTTAAAGATGTTTACTTTTGACGAAGTTATAAGCTCTCAAAGTTGAGAGTTTAACAGAGAAATCCTAGGTCGACCCTTACTATCGCTAATGTTAATACTACATGTATAAAGTAAATCTAGCAGTTATAAACGGTTACATGTACGTATTGTTCCGGAAAAAAAAACCAGATTGTTTAAAATGGGGAGTCAAACGTAAGGTATTTTTGGTATGCATGGAGTGGAAACCCTGAACAAATTTTACGAGTGGCTATTGGAAACGCACGCCCACGACACCAACATGACATTGACAGCGTACAACCAAAGTTAATTCAATGGTTAAATAGGTTATCGGACGGAGAAATCATACCTACTGACGTAGGTATGGTACATGGATATCAGTTGTATTATTTCGTGGCCGTCAGCTAAAGCTTGTTTCAACTCGATCTAAACGAAAACACCCCTGTAGCTTCTCTGCGCAACACGTGCTCGCATTTATGCCCCTGAGACAGTGGGTTGTCAACGTACGTCCTACGCAGAGTGAAATAAAGCTTATTTTCATGTTTCAGAGGTAGTGATGGAATAAATAAGCCCTGGGGAGGATTTACTACAGCTTCTTCGTTGTAGCAATATTTAATAAATTCTTTCTTAGAGTTAAATACTACATTCTGGCTCGTTGTTGGTCGTGCCATTCTACTAGTTTCTCCCTAGCTCCGCTCGCTAGGCTGTCTGGATCATAAGCACATATAGGAAGGAATGGGCCTTCGTATTCCACAAGCCAGAGACTTGTAGATGAAGAGAAAAAGTAAACAGAGGAAGATAGGGGAAAAGGGGGGGGGGGGGACAGGGGGATTACAGGTAGTGCATATGTTTGTCAAGGGCTGCCTTAAATTTGTCTGTGGTGGTTGCCAAACACACCTCATCGGGGAGAGCGTTCCATTCATTGATAACATGCACAGAAAAAGTTCTTTCTTACTTCGAATCTTGCATGGGGCTTCTGGATCTTCAGGGAGTTTCCCTGAAGATTTGTAGTAGTAGCGGGCCTAAAGAATTCTAAAGAATTGATGTTGTATTGTCCTTTCATAATCTTGATGCACTCGATAAGTCGTCCCCTCTCTCTCCTCTGTTCAAGAGTAGGAAGCTTGGCTACCTTAAGTCTACCTTCATGTGAGCCTGTCTTTCATAAGCAGGCGAGAGAATAACCTTTAAGCCCATTCCAACAGGCTGATGTCCTTCTTCAGCAACGGGTCCCAGGCCACACTAGAAACCTCAATCTGATGAGGGTCTGATAAGGGTCTTGTGAACCTGGGAAAACTCATTTGGATTAAACTTTGGAAGATGCCGAGAAAGAAACCCAGCCATTGTTTTAGCTATTGCAGCAGCAGCAGCAGCGCACTGTCGACTGACTGAAAGGTTATCCTCAATAATAACACCAAGGTCTCGGACACTGTCAAAACATTGGAGTTTCGTACCGTCAAGGAAATAATCTCTATCAATGTTCTTTGAACCAAGATGCATTATTCCACTCTTCTGTGGGTGCAGTCGCATACCGTGACTGTCATACCACGACTGAAGACTGTTAATGTCCCCTTGAAATTCAGCACTTTTTTCTAGATCATTCTAATGGCAGATCCTTTCACATCATCAGCATGATGAGATTCGGCAGTGTACAGGGAAAACAGCTTTGGCTCGAGGACCGATCCCTGCGGTACTCCTGATGTAACTGGCATCCAGGCAGACTGCATGCCATTAACAAGAACCCGGGCCTTTGCTCTCTGCCATACAGGAATGCTTCGATCCACAATTCCTAAGTCAATAAGCTCAGTATTAAGAATACCAAGAAAAACCCTCTCACAACATTTGCTTATGCTAGCCAGAAGGCTCATTGGTCTGTAGTTGAGGGCAGACATTCGGCTTCCTTTCTTTTTGTAGATAGGGGTGACATTTGCCCGTTTCCATTCTGTTGGGATCTGGCCTAAACTAAAAGACTTCGAGATACGGGCTGCCAGAGGTGCTACCAGTGTGTGTGCACATTCCTTCAGGAGTTCATTAGGAATTCCATCTGGACCACATGCTTTATTAGTGTCGAGGTTTATTAAAATAACAAGGATTTGTTGTTGCGAAACACTGGTCATGCGTAAGGCCCCTTCACCTTTTACCTTTTTGCCTTCAGGATGGAAAACTGACTGGGATTGTTTTCCCAATTCGTTTGGTACGTCCTTAACATTTAACACTTTGTTCCTCTGAGAATCGAGTAATCTTACGAGTAATCTTACTTGTTCAATATCGATGGAAAGGGTAAAATCCAAAAACTTCCTTTCAATATCAGTGGCACCAGGAGCCTATAGAAACAACTATATATATTTCTATAGGCTCCTGGTGGCACCAACATCAAGTAAGTCACTCTCCCACCATATCCAGGGCAAATTAAAGTCCCCAGTACAAATCCAGATTTTCTCCTTAATGCAGGTTCCACTGAAGCTTTTTTGTGCAATCTTTTGCGTTTGTTAATCAGACGCTTTAAGTCTCTGTCTATCTAAGGCTTGCCACTATTTAGGGAAACACAAGTTGGAGTAAATTGACAATACAAATTGAACCAGTCATGGAACTCCCCATGAAATACCCCCGAGTGCTCACAGTTTTTCCCCCTCCATCTCCCCTGGTGTTGAACAACAATGTCTTGCAAACTGAGCTAAACGCATGAAATTTGGTACACAACTCATTCTTAACAGCACAAATAAAATCAGCCATGGAACCCCCATGAAATACCCCACAAGGGTTCCATGCTCTTCTGTGATCCTCCTCCCCGAGGCTTGATCAACAAATTCTAGAAAATCGAGCTATTAGGATGAAATCTGGTATGCAAGTCATTCTTAACAGTACAAATAAAATCAGCCATGGAATCCCCTTGAAACGTCATCCCCAAAGGGCCCCGAGCACTCCCCTGTTCCCCCTCCGTGAGGCTAGTCCAACAAATTCTTGTACACAATTCGAGCGAAAAGCATTAAATTTCAGATACAGGTCATTATCAGCAGTAAAAATCGAACCAGCCAAGCAACCTCCTAGACATTTGATATTTCAATCTGCTCCCAAAGCCTATGCCCAAAGCCTATGCCCGATTTCTAGTAGCAATGAAATCTAGCTTGGATAGTTGGCGCCAAACGTTTTGCAAGGCATCTAAATTCTTGATTCGAGCCTACAGCTACGACCAGGACGCCCTATTGGAATCAGCTGCTGCAGGCATTATAAGCTCTACCACAGCGGTGTCATATCTGTGTAAGGCTGTCGGTCTCTAATCTGTGGTCAACGTTTTATTTCGATATACAAATTATTACACATCAATAATAAACTTATGTACAAAACATTACTCAATAAAGGAAAAAATAAATATACAAACCAACCCTTAAAAATTCATGAGCACAAGATGAACTCCATTTCATACAAAGCAACAAAAAACACATTGCACTTTAAAATGGTAGGGAACAAGGATTTTTTATCCATTACAACAGTTCAGTAGGCTTCACCACACAAAGCAGAAGCTGAAAACCTGATCACAGCTTGCTGAAGTATATCTGGCAAGGCCAATTTAGATAGTACTGCGCTCCTCGTGCCACTGCAGGCTGGTCAACTTTGTCTCTTCCGGTATTAATTAGTAACACAGACGCCAGGAGTCGTCCAGTACCGTACAGCAGTAGAACTAACGGAATTGGTATCTGAACAAAATTTATGCAGAAAAATTTGCAGTTTACTCAGTTACCTAATAAACTTTTAACAAAAGAATAACGAAGCATAACGAAAAAATTGCAAGATTAGGCGTATACTGAGGGCTTCTCCCACATTCACTTAGTCCAGATACAAATTCTCTTGGGTTCTCAGGCCATACAGTATTGGACGACTACTGGCGTGTCTGTCCCTAACTGATACCGGAAAAGAAATAAGCTGACCAGCCTGGAGTAGAGCGAGGAACGCAGCTACTATCTCAGATGGCCCTGATCTGTGGTTATATCTATACAAATACTAATACAAAAAAGAAGTTAGTGGGGGAGTGGCCCAGAGTCGGGCTTTAGCAGTTCACACTGAATTTAGAACTGTCGGCAAAGGCTGCATCGACATTCCTATAAGTATGAGTAAAACTTTATTTGCTCACCCTAGTTGGGTGTGAGGCAAAAATCCATAACACACCAAAAGAACCCAAAATTAAAAAGAAAGACGATAATCAAAATGAAAAGCTAATAAACATCAGAGTGACTGCAGACAGGAGGTCTGCGACTCTGCCTCAAAGATAACTCAAAGGAAGTCACGATATCACACATCACATTCTCTGTTGGCAGCACGTTCCAGTGTTTGATAGAGTCAGGGAAGGACATGCAGGCAAAAAAGTTCCTTTGACACTGAAACAGCTTGATCTTTCTAGGATGGTCGTGACGTCAAAGGTACTTAGGGTGGCTCATAAAATCCAGAGGATTCAAAATCGTATCACCAGTTGTCACCCGAAACCGGAGAGTCAACGTGTGCTCCAGTCTTGTTCTCTCCAAAGAGGTCTAGCCCAGGTCGCCCCATAACCAAGTAACACAAATGTCCCTTGGTCAAGAACAGTAAACCATTCTTGTCAAGATAATGATACTTGAGTACAGTACAGTTCCTTATTATAAATTCGGTGCCCTTCCCCCCCCCCCCCTATAGCAATGGAGGGGGGAGGCCCCTGAATTGACGATTAGGTAATGTGTGTACACTCCTTAATAATATATTCCTTAAATAGGTTTTGTTTTTGGAAAAAGCGTACTTAAAAATTAACTACGCTTTTTCCAAAAACAAAACCTATTTAAGTTTTTTTTTACCGGGAAAAGAAATTGTGAGAATGAATGCAAAATGTTTATTTTAGTAGGGCTACTCTATTTCAAGGGGTTACTTGTTTGTGCTGTTGTCAGTTCTTTTTAAAACTCATTTTTTAGGAATGAAACATTTAGCCTTTTTATTTAGTGTGTATTTCTTAGGATTAAATATTTTTAAATAAACGTATTTATTTATATTTGGTTGCTGCTTAGCCGGTAAAGTTAAAAATAAATTGCGTGTACGTGGTTAAATTGTTTCAATAACTTATAACACACAGTATGTTTTACTTTAGCATACCGACTACGCAGAACAAAAAATAAATAAATACATAATTATGCTATTTGGAGGACGAATTATGTTCTGAATCTTAGCTTTGTCGATGTGGTAGCCTAATTAATTCTAACCGCAAACGTCGCTACTGATGTAAAAACGAACATAAACTTACAACTGATTTGTGAAAATAATTAATCAATAACGAACCACCATTGAAATCGCCTGTCAACTGGCAATTCCGGCTCGCGCTTGCTAGTCAGGATACGTCATGGGGTATCCATCCAATAGCAGCGAAGCTGAGAAATCGGTCCTCTTGAAATGAAACATGAAACCTGTAATAGTGAAGCTAAGGACAAATCGTGCGACAACACCATGTCTGCCATAATTGCAAATCTGGAGGTACAGGTTATGGAAAGCAATAATAAGGCGGACTCATTGCGTGAATTTGTTACGTCGCTCCTCCCTGACGAAACTCCACTTTTTCCAAATTCTAACCTAAATTTAACCGATACTGCTTCTGCTACTAGTCAGTCATATGCCAGTGCTCACACTAACCGCCCTCACAAATTAATGACAGCAAGTATGTGTACCAGTATAGTGAGCAAGGAAATGGAGGATAGGGAGCGTCGTAAACGAAACATTATTGTTTATAACGTTCCAGAATGTGACAGTCAGGGAGAGGGATCTGAGAAAACACTGCATGATGATGAAGCCGTTAGCAAATTAATGGAGACAATTGGAGTCAAAGCAGAAGTAAAAACCTGCATAAGGTTAGGTATGAAGAAGGGCATTGCTAGACCAATCCTGTTAAAATTCAGAAACCAAGCCGATAGAGACTTTGTTATGTCTTCGGCATTTAAACTGAAAGGATATGTGCTTGATGGTAGCAAACAGGTTGGACTTTCCTATGACAGGACTCCAGACGAAAGGAAAATGCACAAGGAGAAAATGTCTCATAGAAGAGGAAAAGATGACAAGACTACTACATGACTTCCACATGAAGGAAGTCATGTGGAAGTCACTCTTATTCTGGTTAATGCTAGAAGTGTTAAAAATAAGGAGGTTAACTTACTTCAAGTCATAAATGATGCTGATCCTCACATTATTTGCATTACTGAGACTTGGCTTGACAGTAGTATTGACCCAAGTGAGTTTTTGCCTGTAGGATACGATTGTTACGCCCAGCACAGGGATAGCGGCGGGGGTGGTGTCCTTGTGGCAGTTAAAAGTACAATGAATCACTATGAACTTGATGTTGTGGACGCTGGGATTGAATCCTGCTGGTGTGGTATGAACATCAATGGTAACGAGTATGTTATTGGATGTGTCTACAGACCACATCGTAATGATGAGAAGTGCCTACCCGGAGTAAATACCCAGTTAAACAATCTGGCTCTTAAGAAGAATCTGGCTCTTGCAAACTAATCCTTACTGGAGACTTTAATCTTCCAGATCTGAAGTGGCATGAAGACGGAACTTGGACCGAGACTGATACTAACAAAAATCACGACATCTTGTTTGACATTATGCTTGAACACGGCCTGCATCAAAATGTTCACCAGGTTACCCGTTTTTCAACTAGCCCATCAACACTTGACTTAGTTTTCACTAATTCAAATGTTGTCTTTACCAATGTTTACACCTTTGAAGGGGTTAGTGACCATGAGATTGTTGGTGTTGTTTGGCCAGGGTCTACAAAAAGCTTCACACCAAAAAGAAGAGTTCCAATATATAATAAAGCAAATTGGGGTGCAATACGGGAAGAACTAAGTTCAGTTTACATTTCGTTTACAAATGATTTTGCGAGTGATATTGACACTAATTGGGAGAACTTCGTGGGAATTGTGACTAACCTAATTGACAAGCACATCCCAACCAAGCTAGTCAACAATGCCGACAAGCTGTGGATTACATCTAAGCTGAAAAACAGGTTGAGGAAACAACGAAAATTAGCAAAAGATGCTAAGGCAGGTATTGGATTGGCAAAGTACCAAAATTTCAAGAAGGACACAATCACGGCCTTGATGAATGCCAGGGAAAATTTTTGTGAGTATGTTGGCCACTCGAGGGAAAACAGACACAAAATTCTTCTGGAAATACATGAACAGCGGAAGAAAGAAGGAAGTTTCAATTCAATCCTTAAAGATCGAGGGAAATACAAATATATCTGATACCAAAGAAATGGCCAACGTTCTCAATAGACAATTGTTCTCTGTTTTCAATGCCTCTGTGACCAGTGTTCTACCGGACTTCCCAGCAAGAACTGAAACGATCATGGATGACATTGAGGTCACAAATGAAGGTGTTGCAAAGCTCGTTGACAAAGTGAGCAGTAATAAAGCGTGTGGCCCTGACAAAATCTCTGCTAAAGTACTGAAAGAAACCAGGGCAGTAATTACGCCTTACCTGACAAAGCTCTTTAATCAGTCCCTTGCTACTGGCCAACTTCCAGCTGACTGGAAACATGCCAATATCGTTCCTCTTTACAAAAAAGGATGTAAGTCTAAAGCAGAAAATTACAGACCAATCTCTTTAACTAGTATTATTTGCAAACTTTTAGAACATATAATTATTAGCAACGTTTATAAGCATCTTGAGATGAACCACTTGATCTGCACTAAACAATTTGGTTTTAGAGCTGGTTCGTCATGTGAGATTATGTTGGTTGAGATGGTACACAGTGTGCTGGCCGGCATGGAGAAAACCAAACAGGTGGACTGGTGTCAACTTGACCTCGAGAAGGCATTTGACAAGGTGCCGCACTCTTTTTTACTCCACAAAATGAAAGCCTACGGTTTATCCGAACAAGTCTTAAATTGGTATGAACAATTTTTGGTTGGAAGAACACAGTGCGTTGTTCTTGGTGGCGAGAAGTCCGAATCTGTGGACGTTGTATCAGGTGTACCCCAGGGTACTGTAAGTGCTCCATGTCTTTTTTTAATGTATGTTAATGACATAGTGGACAAAGTTGAGTCGACACCATATCTTCTGGCTGATGACTGCAATGTTCTTCGAGAAATCAATTCTATGGAAGACCATAGAATACTGCAACACGATCTTGATGAGGTTGCTCAGTGGTGTGACACCTGGGAAATGAACATCCAACCTAAGAAATCGGCTGTTATCTCTTTTACAAGAAAAACTCCTGACAATATTAGTCGTTATGATTATGCGATGTCAGACACAACCATCAATCGTGTTAGCTCCTCAAAATGTTTAGGTGTTTGTCTTGATTCAAATCTAAACTGGGGTGAGCATATCACTTATATTGTAAACAAAAGCACAGCAACTGCAAATTTTATACATAGGAAACTGCGTCACTCTTCCAGTGTGCTGAGAGACCTTGCGTACAAAACCTTGGTGCGACCTGTGTTGGATTATGCTAGCTGTGCATGGGACAATGACAGTGAGTGCAACACATCCAGAATTGAAAGAGTGCAGAGAAGAAGCGCAAGGGTTGTGACTGGAGATTTCAAAAGCGACTCTTGCGTCACTGGCATGATTAACAAACTTGGATGGTCCACCCTTCAAACCAGAAGACGTGAACATCGTCTGGAACTGTTGTACAAGATACATAATGATGCAACTATCGTGGACAAGTCCATTTATCTAAAACAGCCGTGTTATTATGGAAAGAATGATCATATCCACAAGATTCGACGCTTTGACTGTACCAGGGATTATTTTGGTGATTCTTTTTTCCCCCGTACGGTGAGAGAGTGGAATCTTTTGGACCAATCTGTTGTCACTGCCTCCAGTTTAGCTGGCTTCAAAAGAGGTTGTAGGGGGCTCAGGAGTGATGCTCTATGCTCCCACTCCGGCTAATGTGTTGCGATACTTTTTTTTTCTTTTTCTTTTTTTATTACCTTTTCTTTATTGTTGTGTTTTTCTTTTTTTTTCCGTAATATGTATTTATATGGTTTACCCCTCTTTTATTTTTGAATGGCCCTGTTAATGCTTTTATTGCGTTGGGCCAAATGGTAAATAAATAAATAAATAAATAAAGTCTCTAGTTACCGTGCCGATTTACAGGTTTTGTTATATCTTACGGCGACAATTGACGGTTTTGACCGGGAAGCTTGGATTATACGTAGCTTTGATGTAGGGAAATAATTAATGGCTTAATTAATATTCATAACAGAAACAATACAATTAATTAATTGAATGCATAACTGCATAATATCATTCATTTAGCCGAGCATTGAGCCGAGTATTTATTCGGATAGATCAAAACGACTCCAGATAACAATTATAATTGGGAGTCTTTCTTCAAAGACGACCGAGAGGCGGCAAGATCATTTGAGACTGAACAAGTGTAATTACACCTATTGTTAGAGTTTAAAAGATGGCATTACCAGCTGACATTATTTACGACAGTTTCGTAGAAGCTAAATGACTTTCTAGAAGTAGATTTAATTACGATAAGATCGTCGCTCATGATCGATCACTACGTGGAATAACAATAAGTCCCTCCCACACGGGATGGCGGCATATACCTTCAAAGTGCCGCGTACGGGGAACAATTAATTGAATTGAATTGAATTGAATTTATTTCAGTGGAAAATCGGCCCGAAGCCATGCATCCCACTTCCAATCAATACAACTACCAACCAGCACAACATAAACTCGTTACAGCACTACTAACAATCGGCATCCAGGAACAATTAATGAATCCGAACGCAACAATAGAATGATTGACAGGCGGAGAGGTCCCAATTGATGATAAGGGCCCAAGCTGTCCAAATGTTACTATATTTAGCATTTCAATAATAAATCAATACTACAATGGATTGATCATGGCCGATAACGCCACAGTATTTAAGCCGAACCTCGGAATGTGTGATATCATCCGGTCATCAGCAGCTTACCAGTCGCTAACTAGTTCACGCCAGTCAAATTCCGAAGGCCGCAATCCAGAAGTACGCCAGGCAGATTTCCGTGCCGAGCTAGCGACGGGGCTTCGCCGCTCAGCCGACCCGTGGGCCCATGGCCGCACTCCAGCTTCAATTAATGAGCTAAGTATTCTGATTGATAAGCGATAGCTAATTGTGTTTATGCTTAACTAGTACCAATCCGTACGCTACTAAATTAACCCGAGATTCCTTTAAATTAATATAGAGAATATAATAATGATTAGGTTTACCGCTCGACTTAATCCGTAATGCCATTCGTTAGACTCATGTCAATCATTGTAATCATACAATCAAATCATAATAACCTGTCACTGATTTAATTGGCCATATGTGGGGTCAATATTGTGTACAGCGGAGTGTTGATTAAAGGCCCAGTATAATTGGATGTTTGCTTATTATTTAGCCTATCTATTTTATACTTGATTAGTGTTTTATACAATTGTTTGCCCTTATGCCATCCTGGACGATAATGTTTATTCTAGTCAAATGGTCACTGGAATAGAACATTACATTGATAGGGTGGTCCCACTAGTTGAACGCGTCTGAGCTAGAGCGCAGCTATTTCCCATGGTAAAGTACACACGAGCGAGATTCTACGGAGCCCTGTAGCGGACATACACAAAAATAAAAATTAGGTTTGTTAT
>JAHWFP010190800.1:0-11690 GCA_023313725.1 Lithobius niger
ATAAAAAGAACACCAAAAAGTTTGCTTAAATTCACTTCAAGGACACCAACTTCGTCCTGCAAATTTTCGACATCCCTCAGATGTCTTCTTCAGGCCTTGAGGATGTTCGGACTTTTAACTACATCTTTCTTTCTGACCACTTGTGCATTCGAACTCGTTCTGACCACTTTAGCATTTGAATTTGGCCGCCCTCGTAGCCTCCTGTATTGATCAGCCTGCATGCGATTCTCACCACCAAGTTGCCATTGACGATCAAACTGTTCACTGAGGTCTCTGTCTCCTTAACAGATTGGGAAAGAAAGAGGAGAGAGAGTGAAGTGATCAAAGTTGGTAGTGAAGGGCCTAGAGTAGCATTGACATACATTGAAGGAGTCAAAAGCCAAGTACAAAAGATTCTGCAGAAACACGGTTTTAAATCGTATTTTAAGAATGTGGAAGGATTAAAGAAAAGAATAACAGGGAATAAACAGATGACTTCCGTCCATCCGGGACGAGAGACACTGAAATCTCAAGATGAAAAGAAAATGGGAGCTGTCAAAAATACAAGGGAGGCAGTTTATAAGATTCCTTGCAGGGACTGCGATGCAGTGTACATAGGAGAGACCAGGAAAGGTATTCGTACTAGGGTTGCTCAACATATAGCCAATGTGAGAAATAAGAAAGATGACAACGGCATCGCAGTCCACTGCAAAACTATGAATCATGAAGCAGACTGGAAGAGGACGTGCACTCTTCTTAGGTCAAACTCGATCCGTGATCCCCACCTCAGATGTTTGGAATCTCTGGCAATCCAGCAACATGAAAAGAAAGGAGTGCCTCTAATGAACATCCAGGGACCTGCGTACCCTAGAGTTGCTCAACTGGTAGGCAGAGACCTCAGTGAACAGTTTGATCGTCAATGGCAACTTGGTGGTGAGAATCGCATGCAGGCTGATCAATACAGGAGGCTACGAGGGCGGCCAAATTCAAATGCTAAAGTGGTCAGAACGAGTTCGAATGCACAAGTGGTCAGAAAGAAAGATGTAGTTATAAGTCCGAACATCCTCAAGGCCTGAAGAAGACATCTGAGGGATGTCGAAAATTTGCAGGACGAAGTTGTTGTCCTTGAAGTGAATTTAAGTGAACTTTTTGGTGTTCTTTTTATGACGAAACATGCATGTCAAAATGGATGTAATTGCCCTTTAATTTAACGTCCAAGAATTACCGTTTTCCTTTCAGTTCCGGTAAAAGTCCTGACAATATGGCCGCTAGTCCTACTGCACCTCCGCCTTCTACGACAGCTTTCTCCATTTCAACCAATCGCAAAATTGCAATTGCAATCATGTGTTCACTGTTAAAAAAAAAAATACAAATAAACTATTGACCAATAAAGAGTGTTATATTATCAGGGGAGGGAAGAAAGGAAAAGAATATTTTGCACAATTAACTATCAATGCTGTAAGAACAGTTTTTGGTGCCTCCCAGCAGTATTTGAACCCCCTTCCCCCAACTGCATACAAATTATCAGGAAGTCACTAATGGGGAGATTAAAAAAAGGGGAAGGCCGTAACTAACTTCCATAAGAAATGGTCATGATGTATCGCTGGGGGGGGGGGGGTGTGGGCAATTTTTTTGGGCGCGGGGCACCCGGGGTCGTTAAAGAATGCATCAAGAAAACATGGATATTGAGACATGTCAAATGTTAGACCTTGACATTTTAAATTGCTTCAAATTGGAAAACATTTTCAGTTTAGATGTACTTGCTGAGCGATAACAGTTCTCCAAAGTTCATTGACTGTTTTGCATTACCCCTTCCATAATATATGCAATAAAGTTTCATAATTAACAGTCGAACATGTTTTGGTAGTTTATGTCTGATAATGCAATTTTACATTGTAAACTAGTAGCCTACTACAAACCTTCTACCTTCATTAGATTATGTTGCATAAACAACAAAATGCACACAAATTTGAAATAGACTTCCCTGGAATTGGAGTTCAAATTATAGTTCTTTGCGTTAAGAGTGAACTCTAAGCCATTTTATTTGTGTACCTTCACAGCTGTGAGTATGGGGATGCGAGCGCTAATGATTTTTTTTCTACTCGGCAAAGCCGTTTTTTGTTCAGTTAATTTGTTGGCTTTTTTTTAACTTCCTTTTTATTGTACTTGCTACAGGTTAGTCTTTCATGTGTATGGTATGTCCACTGTCCACTCAATTTTGTTTGCGAAAAAACGGACCATTAGAAATGCGTATTTATGTTCAGGTTCCGTAACAAGCGTTGTCCCATGTTTATTATTGATGGCAACACACTAGCGTGTGTCTAGATTTAGCATGTGTCATCTCGATGGGATTCTGGATTGTTGTAACAGATGCAGTATCATGGCACACAATCGTGTAAACAATTCAACTGGCTTCCCGGAGCCTGCATTGAAGAAGTAAATAAGTCACACAGTCATGTCGTCCGTCCAATTTTGAGGCCATGGTTTAAAACATGAAGATGTAAGCAAAGACCAAGACCATTTTATTTTGGTTCTCCTTAACCTTATAATAATAATAATGTTAACTGGATCAAGATGCAACGACAATGTCACTTTTCTCGCGCCCAAGCATTGTAACGCCTCGTTGAGTGAACTCTAATTCGGTCTTGTGCACCTCACCTATTGTTGCCCCATTGTTACAAATGTTGCAGCATTGCATTCTGGGGCCACTCCACCGCCTCCTGTCCACTTTTTGAAAATTCACGTGCAACATGAACTCTAAATATTTCTGTATTCCTGCCGGTCTTGCTATCATTAGTGTATTCCAGAATTTTGAAAGGACTGCAAGGAAGCCAACTGTTGTCATGCATTTCCGATTACCATGTGTAAAGTAAAATTTTCATACTATACAAAACAACAATTCAAATGTGTTTAGGGTCACCAGCACCTCTGTGTTGGTCTGAGAGCGATCATAAGTATCGATTGAAAATGGACATTTTACGTTGAGGTTTTGTAATCATAATGTTCAAAGTATTAAAGGTTTAACTCACTCAACTGCTTTTCGGCGAATTTTCAATCCTTTCCTCGGATCTTCTTCAGGCCTAATTAAAGTTATATACACTATTTACACATAGTAGTGTATATAACTTTAATTAGGCCTGAAGAAGATCCGAGGAGGGTTCGAAAATTCGCCGACGTGCAAAACCAGCTCAGTGAGTTAAACCTTTAATACTCTGAACAACTTAAGTATTCCCCCTCAAATATCTGAGGTCATATTTCATCTTTAAACTGAATAAATTATGGTGCACGAAAGCCATCTTGCCACAAAATTTTAAGCAAATGTTGTCGCTGTCCCGAACAGATAAACACATAACAGGACAAAGGATGCCCCAAAACATAATCTACTAGAGCATTGGATCAAGTTACCGTATTTGTAAAGGTGGTGCAAACAAAACATTACTTACTTCACTGAAACAACTTTATCAACAATTTCTCTGGCTGTAACAAATGCATTTACGCCGATGACTGGCACTGCCAAACCTGAAAAAGAAATAATTTTGAGAGTGATAGCATTAATCCTGACTCAAGCTAACTACAGTATACAAATTCCACACACATCTTTGTCACACCTACCATCAGCAAGCGTTGGTGACGTAGGAGTATACACTGGCCTTCCCGCTTGAATTGCAGCTCGGAAACTAGCACATCTTTCAGGTTCAACACCCTGAAAATAAGTCGTAATTGATAGGAGTGGAACTTACGGTTTGTGTGCAAGCACAAATAATGTGTACACTTTGAAGGCAGCAGTGGTAAACCAATTTAAAAGCGGGGATTTTACACCTTCCCTCTCCTCAAGGAACTTACTTCAACCCTAAATATGTTACTTGGTCGGTGATGGGATTTGAACCTGCATTTAATTGCTTTTAGGACCGGGATGTTGACCCATTGGGTCAACTTATTCGCTTTGCTCGGTGACCCCGAGGCCCCCTCACAAAGCTTGCAATGGGCATTGGGACTCCCCCCCCCCCCCATTTCATAAGGTTCTGTGTGTAGCCATATGCCTACAGTGACCCCGAAAAGAGTTAATGAACAACAGGTGTTCTGCAGAATTTGCGAGTTACAACCATTAACGGCCGAACAAACCAAACTAAGCGATGTTACTGCAAACAATTGTTTTGTAGACTGCCAATACAAGCTGCTCCATTGACGGCTGCCTTAAAAGGAGCGATAACTCAAAACCTTTAAACCTTTTTTACTAACTGAAAATTTAAAGAGTTACCAGTGTGAGATCTTAACTCTAGTAAGAGCGAAAAATCCTGATTCTACCAGAGAACTTGTTCTCGCAGAAGAATCAAAGTTTCTTCAAGTAGAATCAAACGAAACTTACGTAATGGGATCTTACTCACCTGGCCTTCATTGATTTTACTTATCTGCATACAATTAACCCTTCGTTTATGCAATTTTTACGTCACTTATGGTTACTTACCTTTCATAAAATCCTCCTAACTGTTACATAATGGGAAGATCAGAAAAGGTGGCGCATCACCAGCCTTTTACCTGTAATTATACCTGGCCTTGTTTCTAGTTAAGAAACACCTGGTGCCAACTCCTTCTTATAACCGGCAGCCAAGACCGATGGTAACATCCAGTTCGCCACTTGTCACAATTTGGGAGGGTGATGCCCTACAAGCCACAGGGGCTCGTCACAAAATAAGAGTAAGCCGGCAGACGAGTAGTTGTGGGTTTTTTTTTTTTTTTTTGTCCTGCCGGCCTACTCGTTTACCGGCTTACTCTTATTTTGTGACGAGCCCCTCCCCCCCTGCAATTCGGCAGCAATTAGTTAAACTTCCCCACAGGATAATAGGGCCCAAATGACCTAATGCACCAATAGACCAAACGTCGCCGCCATCCAGCAGTACCGTCACGGTAATCCACTCCATCGGTTTTTGTGAATTCGGCCTCTTGTCTTTAGGCACAGCTCCAAAAATATATTTTTTTCGAATCTACCTAATCCAGGAACAAAAACTATCGACCACTCGTGCCTGTGGCAAAAACAGTACCGTAGTATAGAAACAAGACGAGCTGGAGAAGCAAGCGACTGTAATTTAAGGGTTAATTGTACGCAGGCACGTATGTGACGTACTCAGGGAGTAGACGATTGAAATCAAGAATAATCTTAAAGCCAATTTACTCCTTACTGCATAGCTAGGGGTCTATGCACTGAGAACACATATTAGGCATAAAACACAAGTTTAGGAGCTTGGTCTTATCCTTAGCTGAGTCCAGGGAGACAACCTTTCGAGTTGCCTGCCCCACACCAAGTGGCTTCCCATGGTCCAGACCCTCGTATTTATGCGTGGGCCAGAACAATAGAAGTCGCCTGAGGCATTACGTTGCGTAACCGCTAACAGGTTGGAGCCGGCTCTAACTGGTTTTGAACAATAGAGTAGCCTCGTTCCCGGCTGTTGGCGTTCGGCCAAGTTCCGGTGTAGACGGAAGTTGACAGGATGCCAAGCAGCTCATGTAACTGCAAGGTGCACCGTGTGCGTTCACACAAGGTGCGCCCTGCTATTCATAAATAGCGTGTTACATCTCCCCCCCCCCCTAAGATTTTGCTTAGGGCAAAGGGAGACCTACCTTATGTATTACTCAGTACCCTCTAAGCCTGCAATAAGGTTTATAAAGTTAGTTCAAGTCATTTATTTTAAACTCATAAAAATAAAAACTTCACAATAAGTCCCTCAACTTAATTCCTACTTGGGCCAATTGGGCCAAGTCTCAAGTAAGCTTTCTAGGCTGATAAAAAAATAAAACTATTCACAATCAAAATGCCTCCTGGGATCTAATACGGAAATGCCCAGTCTCAAAAGCTAATACTTAAACTATAACACATTACAATCACACTGCTTTTCTCCAGTATGCAAAAGTTCAAATTCGCCATGAATGTTATTTCTTAAAAGTTCGATGGCTTTCACCACATTTCACCGGAAAGTTTTTAACATCACTGCACTTGAAGGGTTTTACTCCGGTATGCACTTAATTGTCCTTCTTACCCGGATCCTCCTCGACTGATTCCTCCAGGTCCATAAGATCTTCTGCGCACAGCAGGAATCGCTCATCCTCCTCACCTTCCGTTGCAGCAGCTAACTCCATGATTGTGTCCTCCAAGACCCCTGACGCCGAACTAGTAGAAGGAAATGCCACCTGTTGTCCACCTTCATCTTCCTTGACTGGTGTCGTCTCTTGCCATGGCGCCCTCTAGAAGTTGAACGATTCGCCTGGTTGGGTGCTTCTGGAGCAGTAGAGGCGTCCTTTCCTGGTTTTTTTCCTTCTTTCCTAGTGGTGGCCTTGGCTTCCATCTTTTTGGCTTCCCCACGTCTGGTGGCTTTCTGCTGTCTACGTGGTGGCTTTTCTTCTTCACCCTCCTTCTTCTCCTTTCGTTTCGGTGGAGACCCTCTGTACTTCCCATAGCCGGGAGCATCATCGCCACTTGCCGCCATCGTTTTTTCTCTTCAAGTTAGTTTGAAAAAACGTTCTTCTTTCTCTCTGCTTTCCGCCGCCAACCTTTTCTAATGCCTGGCTTCCTGGCGCGCACCTCCTGCTTCGAGCTTGCAACGGATGTTGCCTGTAGTACTGCCACTGCAGCGTGTGATTTTGGACCCGGTTTGACCCGGTATTTAAGCCAGGTCAGAGTGCCCTTCTCCCACAGGTCCGCCATCACGTCATTTCCATGCTGTGTTCCTGTGTATCTGACCAGCAGATCCGTTTTTACACAGCCGGAAGTTACGTATGCATCAATCGTCTCCAATTTCCGAATAGCAACAACACTTTTATTTCGACTTCCGATTTGCCACGAGCCGGATTGCAGCAGACTTCAAAAAGTCAGGTAATCGAAATTTTTGTTGTTAACTATACCTTTATTGCAAACAAATTGTAGCGTGTGCGTTTAGGAGTAAAAAAAAAAGGTTGTGGAGTTTATAAACTTGAGAAAATTTGACCTACGTCCAATTTCCCCAATCCGCCGTTTTTTTTTCTTCTTAAGATCAGGTGAAATTGGCCATCGCCCTTTTCTCCCGTTCCTATCCTAAAAATCGCTTTGGATTAAAGGAGAGGAGGAACCTACGCTCCCCCCCCCCCAAATTTGTTGCAAAAAGGTGGATGTTGGACGAAAATACATTTGAATCTGTATTTGTGCATGAATTCTGTGTCTGACCCCCATGCCGTGATATAGACTGTTCTAGACCATATTTTAGCATGATAAGTCCGCAATAATAATTCCCTGGTCTCTGGTAACATACCATTGCATGGTAATCCGTACCCATCCAGCATTATTACATAAAAATCTTGCGATATTCTTGGTCTGTAGGCTTTAGACCGACCTAGGTGCGTTAACACAGGAAAAAAAAAACGGAAAATCAGAAATTGTTCGCGCCCCCCCCCCCTCGTTTTCTACCGTTTTCTCAGGTTGTACGATTGAGCGGGTTTGTAGCGGTTTACTGATTCCATTTCTCGTGTCCTAGGAATAGCTTTCTTTTTTGAGGGTGTGGGCACAACTGGTAGGGGTGTGCCCTCCGGAAAAAAGTAAGGCTTGAGCTGTGAAATGTTGAGAGGGCCGATTTCTCTCCCATCTCGAACGTCACGTAGCATGAATGTCTTTTCGGATTTTTGTGCCGAAATAACAAACGGCCCAGTCCATTTTGGCGCGAGAGCAGAAGTTACTCCCCGTGCCGCATTACTGAGTGTGTGTGTGCGGCGAACGACAAATTGTCCTACTTGTAATGTAAGAGGCCTATGCCGTTTGTCATAGTAGACCTTTTTCTGTGCCCTAGATGCTTTCATAGACTGTTTCGCCAGTTTATACATCTCAGAAAAACGCTGCACGATTTGCATTTGAACCTCGTCCAAGTCGTGTGTTTTTGCGGGGAGCTGTCTCGTCGTTAGTTGAGAAAGCTCGAGACCCCACGGACCAGTCGGGTTTCGTCCGATGTTCAATTCACTGGGTGTAAATTTACTAGACTCGGACACAGAACTTCGCATTGCAAAAGCGAATTCCTGCAAATGTAAATCCCAATCACGGTGCGTTGACGTGAAACACCGTAACATGTGTTTTATTGTCTTATTATGGCGCTCCGTAATGTTCGATTGAGGATGATAAGCCGAGGCATACTGAGTTTTGATTCCCCAGTCTCTCCACAGGCTTTTCCAAATGTTTGCTATGAAACAAGGGCCCGAGTCACTGTAAATACGGTCGAAAAAACCCCATTTTAAGACCACATCTTTGACACATTCCGCCACTTGTTTAGCTTTTGCAGTCCTGAGTGCATACAATTCTGGCCAAGAACTGAATTCGTCAATGACTACCAGTATCCAGCGCCGCCCTCTTGGGGTTGTTGGTAACAATCCCACAAGGTCGACCGAGACACGTTTCCAAGGGGCATTAGGAGGATCCATTGTGGTCAGGAGCCCTGCAGGTTTCGAAGTTTCAGTTTTGCAAGTCTGACACTTCTCACAGCTGCGAACGAACTCTACAATATCCTTCCTTATGCCAATCCATCCCACCAATTCTTGCATCCTTTTCAGAGTTTTGAACACTCCAAAATGGCCGCCCAAAGGTGAAGAATGAATTGCAGCAATCGCGTTGTGACGTAGCGACTTCGGTAAAAATGCTTTGAAACATGTATTACCTTCAACCACATCACGAACGTTACGTGAAACATAGGCTTTACATAAGATCCCGTCACGCAGACAGCATCTCCCAGGTTTGGGGCTGTCTCCGTCCACAGCTAAATGCATTTTAGCTACATTACCTAGTTTGGTAATCTGGCGCGATGACCAAGGGTCACCAACCTGCGCCTTACGGATATCATCCAGACTTGGAAATCCGATGGGTCTCTCAGTTACCTTTACGCGTTCCACCTTACAATCTATGTTCAGTATGGGGCCTTTAGATTCGTCCTCATACATCCTAGAGATTGCATCTGCCACCTGGTTTAAGGAACCTTTCTTGTAACGGATTTCAAAATCCATTCCCTGAAGTTCAAGAATCCATCTTGCCAGTCTTCCTGAAGGCTGTTTCAAGGACTTCAAGAATGAGAGAGCACTATGGTCTGTCTCGATCAGAAACGGAGCGTTTTCTATGTAAGGCCGAAATTTCCTGACGGCATACATGACCGCACCCATTTCTTGCTCAGACACGCAATGTTTTTTTTCGCAATCTGTCAGTTTCCTGCCAGCGAATGCTATTGGTACGAGCCCACGTCCTTCGACGTGCTGCGAAATGACCGCTCCAAAACCTGTTCCGGACGAATCTGTGGAAATTTCAAAACGTTTGTCCAGGTCTGGTAGTGCTAAAACACAATTTGTTAAACTGTCTTTTAATTGTTGCACTGCGTCTGAGTGTGTTTGTTTCCACTCCCAGACGGCGTCTTTCTTTAACAACTGATAAAGACTTTGTGCTTTGACGTGAAAGTCTCTGATGTAAGCCTTATAGAAGCCCATCATTCCTAAAAAACGTCTAAGCGACTTTAAGTTGCGAGGCTCTGGAAAATCCTTTATCACCTGTACCTTCTCTGGCAAGGGTGACATTTCTTGAGGACGAATTAAGTGCCCAAGATAGGAAATTTCCTTTGCACAAAAGTGTACCTTTTTTAGATTTACTGTCATTCCAGCTTTTCCTAGCCTGTCCAGTACATCTGCGATGTGTAACAGATGAGATTCGTAATCCATTGAGTAGATTATCAAATCGTCAACGTAGCACATCGTATGGGAGTACATAGCATCCCCCAGAGCCAGATCCATGACCCTTGAGAATGATGCAGGCCCATTACAGAGCCCATATGGCATTTTTTTAAACTGCCACGCCCCCATATGGCACCGAAAACAGGTGTACTTCTTGCTATCAGCTTCCATTCCGATTTGCAAGAACCCTGATTTCATGTCCAGAACTGTGAACCACTTAGCCTTACCAAGCATTGCAAAAACCTGGCTAGCATTCGAGGTTGGCTGCGAGTCTTTTACAGTCTTGGCGTTTGCCAATCTGTAATCTATGCAGAACCGTTTAGCCCCCTCCTCACCCTTTTTCGGGGCAAGACAAGGTACAGCTCCCCAAGGTGACACTGAGCGCTCAATGACGTCATCACGAATCCACTCCAGCATTTGTGATTCAATGATTGCTCTAGTCTCCTTGTTTACTGGTCGAAGTGGTAACCGAATTGGTCGTGTTCCCGGTTCCATTTCAATCTTGTGTTCGTAGAGATGTGTGCTGCCTCGTTTAGATGTTAAAACATGTTTATATTTGTTTAAACACCTTCTAAGCTGCTTGCGTTGTGCATTAGAACAGTGAGCTTCTTGGATTTTTTTCTCCAAGATTTCATCATCCTTCACACGTTGCTCTCTCTCCAAACTTACATCAAGTTGCTTTAGTTGTTCAGTTTTCGTCTGCCCAACTTTAGCAAAAGGGATTGTTTCCTGCTCTTCAGAACCAATGCGCCAGCCACCTTGTTTAATGTCTGGTACAAGTCCTGTTTTAGCCATGAAGTCCCTTCCTAGAATTACAGAATCAGCTGCATTTTCCAAGACTAAAAAAGTTTGCTGAGTACTGTAACCACCAGGCCACCTGATCGTCGATCTCATATATCCATCACCTTGGGTTTTTCCGGCCGCCAAGATAAATTGGATACAACAATCCCTGCGCCACTTTACGCCATTTGCCTGCAAAGTATGTGCTGTAGCGCCGGAAATAATCGTCGAACTGGCACCAGTGTCGATCAAAGCTAAGAATGGTGTGCCTGCCACTTTAACATTAATTAAAGGTACATTGCCACCCTTAGTTTCCTCGTCTAGACCTTTGAAAAGCTGAACATTTGGTGCAAAAACACGTTTTAGCGTGCCTCTCCAAAGTCCTGCTTTTGCTCGCCAATCTACGTTTTTTCCGGTCGCAACCTTGTTTAACCAGGTTAACGACCGTTTTCCCCGTTTTTTGGCTTTTTCGGACACCTATTTGACCTGTGTCCGGTTTCCTGACAAGTCCAACAAACGCCATCAAAAGGTTTCTGTTCCTTTTGTTGTTGTTTTCCCGTCTCTTTTGTAGCACTAGCCTTTTGTACATTTGCTGCCTTTGGGGCTGCATTTGCACTGCTTGTACCACTGGTACTCTGTACCGTGCCGTACCGACCTGCTCTGTACCCTCTCGGGTCTAAAGCGGCCATTGATACGGGTTCGACGCCATGAAACCCGGTTGCCGGTTGTACGCGCGTTTGGTTCACGCGAAACACCGCCTGACGGATGTCGGGTTGGCTTTCCTGCGCTACTTGTGCGTAGCTCCGCCAAGCCAACCTTGGTTCTACCGACAGGGATGAGTCGGGCGGCGGCCGGTAGGATCTCTGGGCAACCAGTAACCTACTAACCTTCGCTCCTTCTCTCACCAATCCTCGGAGGGTGTCGAACCGTCGACCCTCAAGGTGCTGTCGATAATCAGGGTGCATATTTTTCATTATGTGCCTAATTTTATCTGTATCAGATGATTTAGGCCACAACCTGTCAAAATACCCACTGATTGCTTGGGCATAACTGGAAAAAGGTTCGTCAGGTGCCTGAGTCCTTAATTCCAATTCTCGTTTTAGGTCGTCTTCAAAATTTGGACCTTCAAATTCCAAATTAAAGTCTTCCACAAACGCTTCCCAAGTCCTAAAAGGTCCGAAAACCCTGAACCATCGTTCGGCCTCACCTTGCAT
>JAHWFP010190805.1:0-11772 GCA_023313725.1 Lithobius niger
ATTTTCCTTAATATTATTTCCAGCGATTTATGTCTATTTATTTCTCCAGCCCTTAAGTAATAGACGACGACGACGACGACGACGACGACGACGACGACGACGACGACGACGACGACGACGACGACGACGACGACGACGACGACGACGACAACAACAACAACAACAAAAGTACAACAATTAAGGATCTTGTGTTCAGCATCGAAACCTTTCCATCTTGTCTAGGTTGCTACTAAAAAAAAAAAGACAATCCGGCGATGGGGTTTGGCTTACTTCCTTTTGTATTTTTGAAAAATACCTTTACTTGTGCATTTCAGCTGGAGAATACCTATCATCCTAAACAAGAACGTATGATCCTGATAAGAAGAAGAAGAACAACAGCTAGAATTATTTTTATTGTTGCATTTGACATGCCAAAATTGGAATGAAGCTGCTTGGTTCCTACTGAAGTTTATCAAACCATTGTTTATTAGCGCCATTAGTGTAGAGTTTGTGGAAATTTTGTCCACTTTGCAAATTCGTCGCTTGACAACAACAGATGGAGCCGCTGACCAAATCTTCCCCCACCCTTGCAATGTACTGTACAGTACTTGATGTCTCTGGAGTTTCTAAAAAGGCCTTTTACTTAAAGGTAGTTGGGTTAGGGACAACTTCACAGTAGTAATCAGCCAGATGCTTCTGCGTAAAGGTCAGTGCGTATTGAAAATACCGAAAATCGTCTAACAGCCCTGGGAAAGCTACGCATCGCCCCCCTTCCCCCCCCACCACCAATGCTTTATGGTCAGGAATCGTGAAATTTCCTAGATGCAGCCCTCCTACCACTCCGGGAGGGGGACTGTAACTTTATTTTACGATTTCTGACCTTGAAGCATTTTATATCGTAATTTTTCTGCTAGAAGTTGATTAAAAACTTCATAGTTTCAAGAATATCAACGTTTTATCCCTTTAATTCGTGGTTTTTCTGCACCAAAATTTCTAAAGCTTCATACATAGCAAAATAAATAAACTAATAAACTAATTATATAAACTTAAATTTCTGAACAAATGAGAATAAAAGCATTGTGTTAATGCTAGACCAAGACCAGATCACGTAGGTTACGTGAATGATCGAATAAACGACAAATTTTCCGCGATGGTGTTAGGCCTAAACACCCTCCCTGGACAGAAGTAAGATTCGAATTATAACTTTGTTATAGCCCTCCCCCCTTTTTCTTATCGAATTAGTTTTAACAACCTATGGGCGTTTAATAGGCGATTTGCAGTAGCAATTCAAATTCACACACTCAAAACTTCGGTAAATCTATTTTGTGTATCTGTGTTTCGTTCTGATAACGAGAAAAACTTCAACTTCGACACACTGTAATTAATACGACAGTTTCAAATTGTTTGATTTTTTTTAATCCCCACCTGCGAATGTGGAATAGAGAGCGCCACTTGTGACGGAATTCACCACGGCGTGCAACCAGTTGGCGTTACATTAGAACTAAACGAAGGAAAAAAGACAACAACCAAAACAGCGAAAATACACTAGAAACAACGTAGTGCAGTAAGGCACCTTTATGCACTTACGTTTCGTCGCAGTCAGTGGCGTGACCCGGTTCGAAATGGCAACCCTATCCGCCTCAGATCATTGGTGTAAAACCTTCAACGATATGTGCAGTCATCCACTGGTCTAAAGACGTGGGATTATCGATAAAGGAGTTACGTCACTGATCAAGGGGCGAATTGGATTGCCAGTTCGAATCCGACGTAACACAAGTGCATAAAAGTAGCTTATTGTACTACGTTATTTCTGGTGTACGATTTTCGCTGTTTGGCTTGTTTTTCTCTGCCCTTTTCATAATTTGCAATGATTTATGTATATATATTTAATTAGAGCGAAGTTTTAATAATTGTAAATGTAAGCACTGCTCAGATCTTTTTTAAACTATTTCATCACGCCCATTTTTTGTGAAAGTCCCAGTGCTTTTTTTTTAAGATGTGAACAAAACAAAAACTTCAAATTAACAGTGGCACCTGGCTGAAATTGGTTTTTATTGCTTAAACGAAAATATACATTACCTTACTCCTTCTCTTAATGCTTTTGCTCTAGAGATTGAAGTTATTGAGCCAGCAGCCACGCAGCCCCGTGCGCCTACTCACTTTAGGCGGTGGGCACCATCGTAACGGGCTCCCTAGAGTTGCGGGCAGGCTTCCCCCCAAAAGTTGAAGAACTTCGCATAGCGATACGTTGATAGGGATATTCTGTGCCCCAATGCAACGGTCACAAAATGCTTAAGGGGTTTAGAATTCGTCTAGCTGCAACAAAGGGTCCTAGACGATATAGTCCTTCAGCCTGGTTGGAAATGACTCGAAAGTAATAAGAGGAGAAGGATGAGGAGTAATGCCAGGAAGCGGCTTCAAGAATGTCCAAGATAGGGACATTACTGTGAAAGGCCCAGGACGTGGAGATGGCTCCGAGTTCGTGGGCGGTTTCTCGGATGTTGTTGGTAGCACAATTCATGCCGCTGGCATCGTAGGCACAGATAATGACCTTCTTGGTCCCGGTTGCAATCATGAGTGTAGATGCAACCCTGTGAGATTTGGTGAAAAGCAGGATTTTCCAGACAGTTTCGGTACTTTTGAGGTATGTGTGAAGAGCCCGTACAGGGCAAAGAGAACATTCGGGTTCATCTCCTAGGATGTTGGTTAAGGCGGGGATGACAAATGGGATGGAATGTTCGCAGGGCTACTGAGTCTTGGCTCGAAACGACGTACGAGGGGTTACAGAAACTCGCTTGAAGTCAGCGAGAAAGAAGCAGTCGGTGGGTGCAGAGGAAAGGGTTTGAATTTCGCTGCACCGGATTCCCGAGGATTCCCCGAGGATTCCAAAGGATTCCCGCTGCATCGGATTCTTCTTAGCAAGAAGACAGTTTTCCGAGTTAAAAAGCTGAGATAACAGGTGGAAAGTAGCTCATTTGGAGGAGCCATCAGGTAGTTGAGGACGACGGACATGACCCAGTATGGAAAGATTCGTTGGGAGATGGGCCGTTTGATCTCGAAAGATTTCATCAAGGAGGAGATCCTGAATTCGTCGAGGCGATGTTAATTGTTGGCTGCTTTAAATACAGTGTTATGAGCTGATCGACATACCAAAATTATAGGTCCTTTAAGGCCTCTTGCAAAAAGGCTGGGGAGGAAGTCTAGGTACTATGGTAGCGTAGGACGGAGTGAATCAACTTGTTTTGAGCGACACCAATGCAACCACTGCAGCCATGGTAGGTTTCGTTGATGAGGCCCGGACAGCCTTCTGGGCGATGCTGGATTCGTGGTCATAGGAAATTCTTGTCTCTGTAAGGAGTCTGAAGACAGTAGCCACACGTGCAGGCAGAGAGACTGAAGTCTTGGGTGGAACCTTGTCTCGTGGCACTGCGAGACAACATCCGAGATGCAGAAGAGCTGGCCAGGTTGGCCGACGAGAAAATCCAGGAGGAGTGGGAACCAACCGGTGGCTACCCAATTCGGGGCTATTAGAAGATAAAGGCCGGTTGTTGGGGCAATTTTCTGAGGGACCAGAGAAAGAAGCTTGAATGGAGTGAATAGATAGGCGAACAGATTTTTCCATGGGAAAGTCAGTGCATCTACTGCCTAGGCTTGGTGATCTGGGGCCAGGCTGATAAAGTGGCAAAGTCTGGCATTATGCCTCGTGGTAAATAGGTCGACCATGGGTCTTCCCCAAACGTTGAATAGAAATTCGTAGATGAAGTTTTGAGGGTCCACTCCCCTGTCGGTAGGGAGCGTTGGGATAGGTCGTCTGTGATGACATTGCTACTGACCGGAATGTGTAGCGGAAGAAGCATGGTTTTTGTGGAGATTCAGAGAAGGAAGATTTCACCGGCAGTGAGGTAGGTAGTTCTATTCCTATCCTTACGACCGAGTGTGAATTTTTCCTTCTTAACGGCAACCTTCTTAATTTTTCCTTCTTAACGGCAACCTTCTTAATTTTTCCTTCTTAAAGGCAACCTTCTTAATTTTTCCTTCTTAACGGCAACCTTCTTAATTTTTCCTTCATAACGGCAACCTTCTTAATTTTTCCTTCTTAACGGCAACCTTCTTAATTTTTCCTTCTTAACGGCCTATGTGGCAGTCCATGGTCCCTGTAGACAAATGGCAAAACACGCTATGGACGTTCTAGGAAACTCGACTCGATGACCATGAATAGCCATGCAGAATTTTACACAGTTCCGTTGCGTTTAGGGCATTTTTGAGAAATTCCTCTGGACCCCTACTTCCACTGCAAACTACAAACACTTAAAAGGCGCCTTTTCACCTTTGCAACTCCTAGGCAGGGCCGTAGGTGTAGCCCCCGCAGCCCCCGCCCTCGGGGGGCCCCTCTCAAACGAGGGCCCCTGAATTCCGAGCTTGCAGAAGAAATATTTCAGTTTTTTAATTACCGTATTTTCCAAACGATTCGACACACGAACTGCTAGCTCGAAGCAGACAGACAGCTTGCCTGACCCACTCAAAACCTGCATGCATTCATTCGTTGCAGTAGGTATTTCTAGTAGTATGCATTAAAAAACAAAATGCTCCCTACCCCCACCCCCACAAACGAAGCGATTAACTCTCTTTCATTACGCCGGCAAGCCAAGATGACTGCAGCCCTATCTGGTATCGTCTTACTAGTCAGCACAAAATTATGTCTTGATGAGCTGGGCAGCAGAACTAACAGTTCGTTTCCTTCGACGAACATGAAAATGAAAAGAAAATAACGAAATTATTGTTTGTGGTGAACAATGATGAACAACTTTGAGCCAATCGTACCTACCGAACGGTAGATACTCGTTTCTGTCGAAACGCTACATGTGGGTGGTAGCTAACTAAACCGTGCACTGGTGGAGTGCCTATAGTAGCTGGTGTTTTTTTTTCTCCGCATTTCATGCAATTTGCAATAATATTCAAATTTGCAATTCATGTATTAGTTCTTTGATTTGAAATGTGTTGGAGCAAATCGAATTTAAAGAAATGCAAGGCCAAGCGAAAATTAACATTTACTTCTCCCCCCGCCCTAGACAAAAAAAATTAAAAATACCGAAAAAAATGTTCTTTGTATAATTCATGATAAATGGTAATAATATAGCTTACAAGAAATAGCTGGCACCGACACCGTGCCGATAATTTCTGAATTCACATAACATAGGGGGCCCCAGATTTTTTCTTGCAGCAGGGGCCCCCAGATGTTTTCTAACAGGGGGGCACCAGATTTCTCAGCTACGGTACTGCTCCTAGGTGAAGCACCGCAGAATCTTCGAGCAATATAAAAGGGCGAAGGATACCTCAGGGTTCCCAACAAAATACTGAAATCAATTTCCCTGAGTTTTCCAGGTTTTCCAGAGTAGATGAACTCATTTTCCAGGCTATTTACCGTAATTTAAGGAAGGAATTTTTTTCACACATTTTACCAGTTTTGTGTTAAAAAGGCTGAAGCTTTTAGATGGGAAATACTTTCTTTAAAATCTTAATTTTTTCTCTGAGATTTCCAGGTTTTTTGTAAAAAAAATCAGAGAATTCCCTGAGTTCTCCTTGAGTTTCAAAGATAGTTTAAATTCCCTGAGTTTTCCAGGTTGGTGGGAACCCTGTATCTGTAGTAGTTTAATGCTGTTTACTTGACTTGACTACAAATGCGGCTGCCTACCCAAGTCAAAATCATTCCCGGCCTTACCTCCTAGTTAGTTTATGCTAACCGCCTTAGAAGATTAAAATAGTACTAAAAAAAAAAACGCTTAAGCGTATAAAATACGGATGTAAGTCTTAAAAAAAACGTAATGCTCTAAAGTAACAGATACAAGAACAAAACGTATAAGCTATTAGCATCGCACTAATACGTGAAAAAGAATCTCCAGAAAAATTATCCAACATTTTATACGCTTAAACGTTTTTTTCATACTAATATCAGGTAAACTAAATCGCGATATGAGATAATTGAAATGACCGCTTTTTGAGATAAAACAATCACAGTAAAATAGCGTTCCTTTTTAAGCTATAAAATAGAAAATCGGTTCATTGGTTCGATATCTAGGTGAGACCAAATTTCCCGAAGAAGAAGAACAATAACAACAACAAGAATATTGTAGTCACATTAGAATAGCGTTCAAAAAGTCCTGGTTCTTGTTAATACCTACATTTTAAGCTAGAAAAATTGAAAATCAGTCCGATCTTCAAGCAAAATTTCCCCAACAAGAAGAATATTGTAGTCACATTAAAATAGCGTTCAAAGGGCCCTAGGCCTTGTCCATGCCTATGTTTTAAGTTATAAAACTTGAAAATCGGTTCATAGGTCGATCTCCAGGAGGAGGCAAAGAGAAACAACAACGAGAGGAACAACAACAAGAAATGGCCGTGATGTGGAGGCCAAACAGATCGATTGTTGTTATTAAAATTTTTAACTCAGTGAAATAATTATGACACGACCCCAAATATCAAATTTCGTTGGTCTATGTCAATTCTAGGGGAAACTATAGGGCTTTAAAGTTTGACGTTTCACATGGAAGTTCATGACGAGGCTTATCGAGTCCTTGATAGACAAACATTACCGTAGTCACCGGGGGGGGGGGGGGCTGCAGTGCAGACTAGTGTGAGTCCATTTGGGCAGAAAAAAAAAGGATTTTTATGTTATCTTGTGCATGGGAATCGAATCCGGGTCTTCTGATTATCCACCAAACTGTTTTAACCACTAAACTGTTAACACACAGACTCGCGTTATAAGCTTTAATGCCATTCACAAGTGCTGGCTCCAAAAGGACCTACGATGCTGACCACCAACTCTAGACATAATATACTCTCTGCGTAGTAGAGGTGGATAGTGTTGTGATGTATGTAATTATCAGTCCCAGGTTAGATTCCCTACCACATGTCGACATGTCCATTTTTTCGTCTTCTTGGCTACGCACTGATCTTCACCGTAGTCACAGGATGCTACGACGGGTGTTGGTTTATTCATTTTCTTGCTACAGTTTCGTTTTTCTTCGATTTTAGTTTAGAAGGGTGAAATCGCCAAAACTCTGCTTGCTATATTGTGCTATGGTGTCGCCCTTAGGTCTCATATTTTTATCAAGTAAACGGTGATGACTGCTGCAAACTTGACGGCAACTCACTCAGCGCCTTGTAGGCAATAAACAGACACTACCTTCTAAAAACCGCCACTCTAATTCATCAAAACTAGAGAGAGATAGAGAGACAGTTAGGTACCTCGAAAACACAGCAAGCTCAACAGTATTTTAAATGGCCAAGAGGGAAGCAAGAGTTCAACGAGGTATAATTCATCACTAGATTATACACATTTATTACGTGGACGTTTCTTTGTCCGCTGAGCGCAAGTTACGTCACGTTTCTACGTGACTGATGGATCCATCCGGAGTTAGTCGATAAGCTCTCACCTCACGCGAGCACTTTGGATTGTTGAGATTTGCAAATCCATCAGTAGCGTCAAAATTTGACGTCACTTCCGCCCTTTATGACTTGTCATGGCAACAACAAGTTAGCGTGCGTGGCGTCAAGTGGGGAGTCCAACGGTCTCCAAACGTTTCGCGTTTTCATGGATACGGTTGGTGGTTTGGGAGGTACTGACACTTCACTTCAATATTGGTCAATCATTTGAGGCTAAGGATTGACCGATATTGGCGTTGGCATCGGATCGGAATCGGTCACAAAACTGCATGCTGATGCCAATACTGTGTTAAAAAAAACCGCTAACTTTCCATAACTTTGGATCCAGACAAAATAAAAACATGCAGTTTGTGGCATATTGAAGCAGAGTTCGAGCAGCACCTTTCTTAAAGTAGAATAAAGTGATGAAAAAAAAAACAAAGTTACCTAATGCTCTTTTAAACCTAGGCTCCTATAGATGCCACAGTACATCAATAAGCCGCAGTGCCGCTAATAAGCCACAGTGCATCAAAGATATCAGAGAACGATTAGAGATAGATCGGAATCGGCAAAATGTGTGCGTAAGGTATCGGTAAGTCCTTAGTTCACACTTTGTAATTTTCAGGGTATACTACTACCAGGTGCTTATAAATGCGAACAGGGAGTGTGAATATCCTACTCGTAACTCTTGTTTTGCATTCCACCCTTGTCGTAAGGCCATCTTGGAGAGTAGTTGCGGGTCTCACTTCCCGGCTCCAAGCCAATTGACCTAACATCGCCAAAATCTTATTTTACCAAAGCAATGCTAAGAGGCGTTAACTTCCTGACACGCGCAAGAGCTGGCGTGGAGTCTGGAGGCTAAAAATTCAACTTGTACAGAGTCGATTTGACTTAAACAACTGAATGTCCTTCCTCGCATCAAGGTCGTTTGAACGCTTCCGTTTACCAGAAAGAGTTTACGTAGACCAACTGGTGTGCCAGGCGCCTTGGGATGCCACAAAGGATGTAATGGGGTGCCGTGAGACTGCGGCGTAAAAATAAAACAAGTGAAAAAAAACTCATAATTTTCCATCATTGAACCATTTTCTCATACACAATTAAAAAAAAAACCTGCACAAAGTTACAGTTCACGTGGCTAAAGTTATGCAGTTCTGAAGCCGGGAAACAAACCAATGTAGCTTCTATCTCGTAAGGCCTTGGTGCGCTCGAGTTTATTCCACGAATATGCCAGCTTTCCTGGCACTCCATCCATGCTTTGGTAGTACTGATCGTTGCAATATCCCGGAAGTATCACACGCCTATGATACCGATTAATTGAAATATGTGCACGTTTACTCATTTTCCCACTTTTCCCCCACATACACCCCCCCCCCACGCCTCGCCTCACCCATTATAGAAACATATATAACAAATGGCAACATTACGGGTGCCGCGAACTTATCGAAAACATCGAAGAGTCCCGCAAACACAAAAAGATTGAAAATTACCGGCTTAGACCAACAACAGCACGTGTGAACTATCTCGAGTGCACTTATTAGGGCAGAACTTGCACAGCGTAATTTTAACGTAGGTAAGCCACGAAAGTAATTACAACACTCGTTCGAAAACTGGCTGCATAGGGTCGCGACCCAGAATGAGGACAGAACGTCGGATAGTATACACATGGACATTCCAGCATCAAGACCATACAGCTTCCTTTATGGCACTCCTGGTTACAGTTATGGCAGTGATACGTCTTTTTCCTGCGTGAAAGATTCTTTTTTCCTTGATGACGTTTACCAAATCGATTTCGAAGTGTTGTTCCATTAAAGTTGACAGATACATCCGTCATACCGAATGCAGCGTGATTGAACATTCGTAACAACCAGCACAGTAACTATTGCTGAGATTGGGGAGGAGTCGTTAACAGATGACCTCTCAGCCAAAGTCATTTTCAAAATATTTCATTACAGACCGACAATTTACCCTCCCTCATCCCGTTAGGCCTACAGCTTTCAGATACGCTAGGCAGTTTTTTTTTCAACATTATATAGACGAATGGTCGGAAGCAAATAACCGTCATTTCCCGTCATTCCCCCGTTGATGTTGTAGTCCCTCCCCCACTCCTGATGAAATATATTAAATAAGCGAGTGTAAAGCTAAGGCTTGCATGTGTTGGGGGTTGTACTCAGGACCATTGGGGAAGCTTGAAGCATTTCCCCAGACCCTCTAGCTGATTTCAGCACCACCCCTTCCGTGAATTAACCATAGCAAATTTAAAATTAGCTTCTTACGGCCCTTAGCATGGGTCCATGAGAATTTAATTTTAGCATTTAATTGTAACTTTCCTCGAAGAAGCTTTAATTAAAAATGTCCTGGATCCAACCTAGCACGACATTCAGCGATGTCATTTATAATTCACCATGTCATTTCGGGCAACATTTTGTTTTCCAGTGAAGTGGAGTGAAGTTTATTGCTCCAACTGGTCAAAACGCAGTACACACGAAATTAAGGCAAAACTATAGAGCAGTGTCACGACGTCGTATTATTGTATATAACTCTATGCTGGAGTCTTAATGGGTTAGCTGCAAGGGGCACTGCAGAGAGAAACAGAAGGGCGTCATACTGAAGCCGATGCTGTGAAGAGTGATTTCGTAAACCTAAAACGCGCGATTTTTGTTGTTGGAGAAAATAATGTTATTTTAAGCCTAATAAATCCACTCTTCCGTTGTTTTTTCTCCATTTTTATGTAGTGCACCTTGTAGTTATGCCCTCCAAAACCCATACTGGTGCCAATACGGCGGCAAATGTCACTGCTCTATAAAAGCTTCGAAAAACCCATTGGAACAAAGGTTCCACTTGAGAACAACTCGAGCGCGGGGTAATACCAAAATTGAATTACGCATGAGCAAAATGTATTAAAATATAGACTATGAAAACGTATATAAAAAACGAACCAAACAAAAAAAAAACGAAGTAAATAGTGACGATGTGGTATTAAAACAAACAATAATTGCTGGAATGCACTAATGTAGAAACAAACCCTATTTCATGGTACCAGTGAGACTTTCAACTTCGTCATTGGTTAGTAACCATGAACGAAGCGCTTTGTTAAATTTATTAGTAAAGGCGATAGCCTTTACTGTAAGGTTTGACCTCAGCCTCCCATGTTAAAGCCGAAATTTCGATGCTTAATTTCTCTGCTGTCTTTGAGTATTTTCCTCTCAAATTTAGTATACGAGCTTTGTTGGACTTGTTGAACGTGTGTATCAATTTTTATTAATTTCCGATTTGTCAAATCGGAGATTTGGACTTGAGCTGGAATCGGATTTTTCAATTTTGGCTTCTTGTACTTGTTGGCACGACACATTTCTACTCCGCTCTCTACAGATCAAACTATTTGACCTAGAAAGCTGATTCTTAGCTCATTTTACAGGTATTGCTCCGTAGATGTGCCCTTTCCATAAGGCCCTTTCTAATTGGTCAAGTGGTTCAGGGGTTACGGAGCTCTAAACGACCACATTGATTGTATTACATTGTTTTAAACATTGTTATTATGCAACAATGCCAATCACCAAACGCCAGCTGCAAGACGTAGACTGAAGAAAATGTGTTTATTTCCATATTGGTTTGTGCAAATCGTAATTGATAAAGATACAAAACATTAAAGCTTGCTAATCTAAATTGTACACGAATTAGAAAACAAAAACGAACTCGTTTGACGTTTAAGGTAAGGTTTTAACTGATGCGAAGTCAAAACAGCAAAGGAACATAAATAAACTTTCCTGTAAGGTTTCAGATACTGCAGTGTTGCTCTACTGTTTAGTCCACGTGAAACCTTACTGCTGTATCCAACCATTAATAGCATAAATACAATTAAAGCCAGAGCCCAAATTTCAAAACTTTTCATGCCCATAAAAAGGAAGGATAATGTAAGGCTACACTTTCTTGGATAAACAGTAACCTGGCAAACTAGAAACTGGCATTGCACTCAACATAAGATTCTAATTTTTTTTAGTCATAGTTGTAATAGTTGTTGCTCAAATGTTAACTTGTATTTTATTTATTTTTAACTTGGAAAATTGTATGACTTGGGACCGAATTGTCGTGGGACCGAATTGTCGCGAACCCTATCAAAAGGTGTGTCCGGTGAAAAGTTGTTTTTTTTACTTTTGCCAAAAAAAATAAGAAAGAAAGAAAAAAGGGCATTTTACTGAAAGGGCAGGCCCCCAACGTGTGCACGCCTACGACAATGTGTATGTTTATTACGCGTGATTGATAATCGCTCTATAAAATCGCGAAGCAATTTACTAGGTGCGTAACGTTTTAAGACCGTGTTTATGCAGCAGCTATTTCCTATGCCCTTCTAAATCCATGGAGTTTATAACCCAA
>JAHWFP010190809.1:0-11016 GCA_023313725.1 Lithobius niger
CCCCCCCCCCCCCAAATAGGACAAAACCAACATAAAAAATCTGTAATAGAAGAATATGGCCTTGCCTGAAACACAATAGGCTTATTCGAAATTGGGTATAAAACAAATTAAGTGTTTCATCTGGTTCAGCAGAATTGTCTGGCAGTCATATGCAAATTCATAATTTCCTAAATTTTTAACTCTCACGAGTCTGTGATTGACAACGAAAACGCCCCACAATGCATCGATAATAATTATGATAAACAAAATAAATAACTAATTTTGTTAGGTGAACGAAATAAGCATCCATTAAATTACATGTCTGTAAGGCAGAGCATATGCCACGTATAACCAGAGGTTGGTTATGCAGAAAAACCACGTCACTGGGGGGGGGGGGGGAGAAATCCATTATGCTCACGTGCTCTCTGTTCCCACCTATCCAAAAACATGGACTGTCCTGCATCTCTCAAAGCTCGGATTAAACATAGAAATTTGCTATGTCTAACGGCTATCTTGTACATAACTGATTCACTTTATGTTAAGTTCTTAAAAGGACAATAAAACATTTCCTGTTTGTCTAAGTCACTTGGCTCCGACACTAACAAATAAAGAAAGTATATGAATTTTTTTTTTATTTAGGCAAGTCGTGTTTCTCATACTACTGTTATCACCCATGGAGCAGTCTTACCTACTACATAGTTTCCTTTACATCTGTCACATAGTGGACAATACAATTTAAGGTACTTCACCCGGAAACCTAGGAGACTTCTTTATTATTTTTTCTTCTTCTTTCCATGCCTAATCTTGATTCGTTACTTTTTTTATATACCTTATTGATATTCACTACCTGAACAACTATTCGATTGCCCTAAAACTGATTGATTCAGAGAGATTCTTTTTCTAACGCAGTCTGCTAAAAAAGAATCATTCTGGATCAACCAATTTAGGGCATTCGATAGTTGTTCTGCTTGTGAATATCAATAAATCATATAAAAAAGTAAAGTACTCCTGTAGTTGTGGTGTAGAAGAATCCTAAAAGTGAACACACAAAATTGAAACTGGACGAATCAAATAACGAGTTAGAAATTAGTACTCCTGTACTGCCATATGCAGTGCCACTGAATCGGGAGTCGATTGTAGTTACTTGGATCCTGCTTGACAGACGAAGTGGCAACCAACTGTTGTAACTTTCCTCCTGTTTGTGACATACTCCCTGAACCAATTTTGGAACCCTGATTTCATGAAGATTGCACTTTTTTATCCAACAGTCTTCACTGAGAATGTCCAAAGCTTCATTACATTAAGAAAATCAAGGCGGTGTTAATGTCTGTTGTGGTGTAAAGTTGTTTGTGAAGGCAGTGGATTTCTGTTCGTCGATATGATTATGAACAGTGGCAACCTAATGTTTGTGTAGGTATTCAAAACAGCTTAGGTGTCTAAAATACGGATGTAAGCCTTTAAAAAACCTAATGCTGTTAAGGAGCAGATACAAGAAAGACATGTAAGCTACCAGTGTCACACTAATATGTGCAACAGAATTCTCAGCATCCCAGACCCGGGCTGGAGCTTCTTTTACACCTATTAATGCGATACTGGTGGCTTACTTGTCTCCTATTTCTATCTGTGCCTTTAGAGGATTAGGGCTTTTTAAAGAATTTATCCATATTTTACACGCCTAAGCGTCTTTTTAGACTAATTATGTTATGTTATTTCTTGTTCATCGTAGTTCAGATAAAAGGGATAACTAGGTTTGATATTAACGAAATAATGATATAATTGTGATAAATATTATGTTTTGAGATAAACGAGATTTGAGAGTTAGAAAATTAGGGTAAATGAGAATTAAGATAAATGAAGTAAACAATATTTCACATTAATGATATAAACGAGAGTTGAGTGAAACGGGATAAAAAGTTTGAGGTAAGTGAAATTCAAAATAAAAACGTAAAAGAAGGTGTAAGTTTAATTAGGTAAACAAGATTTTAGATAAATGAAATGAACGAGTTTACAGATATTTATAAGATAAACCAGCTTGTACGCTAGACTCAAATATTTACCTTATTACTTGTAGGATGGTGCTTTCAAGCCCCTGCACTGCCATCACTTGTTAACGCCTTCACTTCACTTCTGTTAATGTAACCGTACTATTTTGCGTGTGATAACTTTCAAGGAGTTTTCTAGTGTGTTTCTAGACAATGGTTTCGTATTTTTATGTAGCATCGCTAAAGGCGACTCATAACAATATTATTGTGTTGTACCTTCTCTGCACCACTGTAACTTCCATTATGTCACTCTCTCTTCTGTGTTGATCTAGCAACCACACTACGCCATTGTGCTTATTTTTTCCCTTTTTTCCTTACTAGCTCTCAGCTTTACATCAGTTTAGCAGGGGCAGCTATTTTAGTTAGAGCTATTTCAGGACCAACGTTTTTACGAATATATTGTTTCGTCCCTCTTAAACGGAGTTTTCTGCTGTACAGAGACGATTAGAGCCAATAGTGCAGCAGACGTTTTTATGACGTGAAGCGTGGGGACTCAGCGTTTTTTGAAGACATTGTATTGATCTTCAAGGACTTTGTGAATTTCGAACTGAAACTGAGATACACGTGACCCAACCTTCAAATCATTTTAGGTCATTTCACCAGGAGTAACGGGCATACCCGGCCCTAAGAAGGGAATAGGAAGAGAAAGAGAACACAACTCTTCACTAGCGATTCGAGGACAAACGTATCCCCCTTTTCTTCAAATTTGTCTCTTCATTAAACTACTATGGACCATCTGAAAGCTACGTATTGCGGGTCAGAATACACCACTTATAACTTCAAGTCCAACTAGGCCTCAGCATGCCGTGGAACAGCAGACCGTAGAGCCGTTACTAAATTCTGCTAGTAGTCAACATCTAGTGGAGGCCAGTGGGATCGTAAGCCGCACTTTGCAAACCAAGATAGGTTTCACGAGCTTTGTAGACCAGACACCCCATAGTTTGTTTCCCATTGATAACACAACGCCCCTCCACACTTAACATAGGGAACAGAGTCTAGAGGGTTAATAACGACAATGTCAACCCCTTTAACGGTACAAAATGTAATATTTATTTTTATATTAAGTTCTATTCCCTGAATGGTTTCAGTAAAATTTGTATCAGCAGCTTTACGCACAGGACTATTATTGTGAATTCTTATTGGCTACTGCCATATTGCATTTTGAGTTTTAAGAGAGATACACAAAGTTTCGTCAAATACGATTGGGTTGTGAGATGAAGGCAAACAACAACAACAATAACTGAAAGTCATATTAAAGCAAATCTAACAAGAACGTGAGACATGCCAATGCCTACAGTAAAAGCTATAACAATTTTAAATTGGTCGATTCATTCTTTCTCTCGGTGAGTGCAAAGAGCCCTACCAAAAAATCGATACTACAGTAACATTAAAATACCTCTCAAAAGACCCAAAGCCTTGTTAATATTTACAATTTAATCTATAAAAATAAAGAATCGATACATTTGGTTGATCTTTAGATGAGAGCAAAACGTTCCAACAAGAGCAAGAGCAACAACAATGAAGATATTGTTAGCACAATAAAACAACTTTAACAACAACCTGAGCCTTGTTAAACTAACAGCTGAAGCCCAAAAAATTTGAAATCAGTTCATTGGTTAGATGTCTGAGTGAAAGCAAAAATACCAACATGACCAACAAAAACAACAACAATACTATAGTACTTTAAAATAACAGTAAAAAGGCTCAAGGCCTTGTTAATGGCCACACTTTAAGCCATACAAATTTAAAATTGATTCACTGGTTTGGTCTTTTGGTCAGAGCAAGAATTCCCCACAACAATAACAACCACAACTACAACTACAATAGTGTAGTCCTATTGAAATAATTTACAAATAGCTCTGGACCTTTTAATATCTACATTTTACTCCATAACAATTTAAAATCGGTTCAATGGTTCGATCTTTGGTTAAAATCGAAAGTCTCAACAAGAACAACAACAAGAACAAGAATACTATGGTAACATTAAAATAAGTTAGAAGAATCTGATCCTTGTTTATACCTACATTTAGCCATATAAATTTTAAAGCAATTCATTGGCTCGATCTCTAGGTGAGAGCAAAGGTTCCAGTAACAACAACAACCACAATAACAACAACAACAACAAAGACAATAACAAGAATATTGTAGATAGATTAAAATAACGTTCTAAACCTTGGTCCTTGTTAATGCATACTTTTAAGACTTTAAAATCGGTTCATTTGTTTTATCTCTATGGGAGAAAAAAAATTGTCCCAACACTCAAACATTCAAAAACATTCAAACATAAAAAAATTGGTAACAAAAGCCTGGTCCTTGTTAGTATCTACATTTTAAGCTACACAAATTGAAAATCGGTTCATTGGTTCGATCTCAAAGTGAGGCTAAAGCATCCCAACAATGACAACAACAACAATAACAACAACAATGACTGCAATAATAATAACAACCAATAATAACAAATGGCTATCCTGGGGACGCCAAACGATTTGATTGTTGTCGTTAAGATTTTTAATGAAGTGAAATAGTTATGACACTACTATATGAATTTCGTTGGTCTATGTCAATTCTGGGGGTAACTATAGGGTTTACATAGTTTGTTGTTTAACACTTAACTCCATAAGGACCGCAATAATATTCATTGACGTCGAAGAAAACAGAATTCTCTTCTAGCCCAATTGACCTAACACGATTAAATTATCTGCGATTTACACCGAATAGTGCCCATTAAACCTTTAAAAAACAAAGATACTTGTTCGAATCTTGCTCAGAATTTAGTCATGTCGGACCAGTAAAAATGTTTAAGTCCAGAGACCATGGAATTTAAAGGTAAATATTTAGCAATGGAAGTAGTTCAGTTTTAGTTTTAAACCAAAATGACTATTACCTATTTATCTGAAGCATTATGTTTGCAGGAAAATAACGACAAAAAACAAAAAGAGAACAAGAAAATGGACCTTGGCACGATAACAAATGTGTCACAATTTGAAGTTGATATGCATTCTGGAAGATGTATGGCATTTAATGTCGGTAGGTATCATACGACGGGATTTAGCATACTTTAAAATATACTATGTCAGTGAAAGAATTAGGAATTATTGGTATTTCCTTGATGTTATACTGCTTTAGAACCAAGATTCCCTTTCAAAAAAGTAATTTAAGAAAAAGAGCTCGCATGTTGTAATTCTTTGTTTGTCAATTGAACAAAAAATGCCGAGCTGTCTTGGGATTGTTTTCAATCTGTAGTAATTAGAATTGAAATGATTCACGAGGATTCAGTAGATTTTAGCCCAGTTTAGCCATTGCACAATGATTTAAGGTTGCTAATGGAAAACAAGGTAGACAATTCGTAAAAAACGTTCCTAATAGCAGTAAAAAAGTTTTCTCAATATTAAAAGTAGGATAATAAAACTACCCAGCATCAAAATACAGTATGTCTCAGAAGTCCTGAACCAGATAGGCCTATATGGTATAGGCCTATACAGTGTAGGCATATGCGATGTATGCCGATACCATATAAGGCCATTACAGCCATCCCAACTACTGACAACTTTGTAGCCTTTAAGCGCTGTCGTGCCCGTGCCAGGTATGTCATCCGTGAGGCTAGACGTACATCGTGGACAGCTTATGTTTCGTCGATCACGCGCTCCACGCCTTCTCAGCAGGTGTGGCGGAAGGTGCGCCAGATCTCGGGGAGGAACGTGTCTTCCCCGGTTTCACAGCTGAAGGTGGCGAATTCCGTGATCTCTTCTGTGCCGGATATCGCCGACTGTCTTGCGTCTGCGTTTTAGTGATAACCATTATGATCCTGGTTTCCTCAGAATAAAGCGTAGAGAAGAGGCTCACTCTCTAGACTTTCGCTCCGACGGGCTAGAGGAGTACAATTTACCGTTCACCAGGCAGGAATTTGTTTCAGCTTTGTCCAAGTCGCATGACTCCGCCCCAGGGCCTGATGATGTTCACTATCAGCTGATGAAACATCTGCCTCTTGCCTCCCAGCAGTTCCTGCTGGAGATGTTCAACCGTGTGTGGGTGGGCAGAAGGCTCTGTTCCGGCAGCGTGGAGGACAGCAGTGGTCATCCCGATTGTGAAACCGGGCAAAGACCCTACTGCTCCTTCCAGTTATCGCCCAATCGCTCTGACTAGCTGTGTCTGTAAACTTATGGAACGGATGGTCAGTGAGAGGTTGGTCTGGGTGCTGGAATCACGGGGATTCTTATCTTCGTCCCAGTGTGGCTTTCGACGTTTTCGGTCAACCATTGATCATCTGGTTGCCCTTGAATCGGATGTGAGGGAGGCTTTTCGCCTGCGTCAACATCTGGTTCAGGTTTTCTTTGACTTGGAGAAGGCTTATGATACGACCTGGCGTTATGGGATTCTCCGTAATCTCTATAACTGTGGGTTGAGGGGAAAGATGCCACTGTTGCTTTCCGCTTACCTCTCCAGCCGTTCTTTTCGTGTTCGTGTCGGGGTGACTCTTTCCCGCCCGTTTGTCTTGGAGAATGGTGTGCCTCAAGGGGGTGTTCTTAGTGTCATCTTGTTTGATATTGGGATCAACCCCATTGCTCAGCAAGCTGCTGTTCCCCAGTCATTGTTTGTCGATGACTTCGGCCTGCGCTTTCGGGCAGCTCGCATGCAGACCTGCGAGCGGCAGCTACAGCTGGCGATTAACAAAGTCCAGACCTGCGAGCGGCAGCTACAGCTGGCGATTAACAAAGTCCAGACCTGGGCGGTCAGTAATGGTTTCCGGTTTTCTCCGGACAAGACTGTGTGCATTCACTTTTGCCGCCAACGAACACTGCACCCAGATCCTTGCCTGTACTTGGGGCAGGCGCAGATTCCTGTTGTCCCGCAGGCACGTTTCCTGGGTCTGGTGTTCGATTACAGGTTATCTTGGCTTCCACACTTGCGCCAACTTAAAGACAAGTCTTTGCGGGCACTTAACATCTTGCGGGTTCTGTCGGGCACTTCATGGGGTGCCGATCGCACTGCCATGTTGCGCCTCTACAGAGCCCTTGTCCGCAGCAAACTTGATTATGCGTGCATGGTGTATGGTTCGGCTAGTGACTCGACTCTCCAGGTGTTGGACACTGTGCATCACAGTGGCCTGCGTGTGGCGACTTGGGCATTTCGAACTTCTCCAGTGGTCAGCCTCTATGCTGAGGCCTCGGAGCCACCTTTGGCCATTCGTCGGTGGAAGCTGGCCATTCAGTATGCTGTGCGTTTACGTGCTGTGGAATCCAGTCCTGCTTGGTCCATGGTCGGTAGACGCAGGGTGGGTAAGGGTGATTTCCGCGATAGGCTCCAGAAGTCCTGTCAGGAGATAGCCTTTGAAATGCCCACCGTCTTGAGGCTTGGGGGGATGCCAGTGGCCCCTTGGCTTGTCCCAAGTTACCCATCGCCTTCCATCAGGCTATTCTGTGTTTTCTGCAGAGCTTTTGGCTCTCGGTTTGGCGGTGGAATGGATCCTTGGCCTTCAGGGCACGCATTTCATTATCTTTAGCGATTCCATGAGTGCCCTGGAGTCCTTGGCGAATTACAATCCTCGGAACCCCTTGACACAACGTGTCCAAGCTTTGCTTTCCCGCTTGCCTGGCCAGCGGAAAACCGTGCTTTTCTGCTGGATCCCGGGCCATGTTGGGATAGGTGGAAATGAGCAAGCGGATTCTGCAGCAAAAGGGGCCCTTTCTGGCCCTCTCGGAAGGGATCTCAGCCTTGTTCCCTCGGACGCTTTTCCAACTCTGCGTCTGAGGTTACACGCTTTTTGGCAAGCCTCATGGGATGGACAGGACGGCAATAAATTACGAGCTATTAAAGGCACTGTTGAGGAATGGCACTCGGCGTGTCGCCGCAGTCGCTGTGAGGAGGTGGTGTTGGCCCGTTTGCGCATTGGTCACACTCGACTTACTCACTGTTTCCTTTTGCAGGGGGTTGACCCTCCTGAATGGTATTGGTGTCGGCGGCCACTTACGGTCCGGCACTTCCTTGTTGATTGTTGCCATCTTGATGGTTTTCGTCGTCGTTTCCATCTTCCGCATGACATTGTGCGTCAATTGGGCGATAAGTCTGTCCTCCTGTCCGGTGTTTTTCAATTTTTGCAGGAGGTACAGATGTATGACAAGATTTAGATTAGGGGTTTGAATAATATCTCTGTAATGTGTGGTGCAGTGGCAACCCGGACCACTGCACTGTGACTGAGGTTGGCGCTAATGACCAAGCTGTCGACGCGCCATTAAGCCTCATTCCCCCCCCCCCATATAAGGCCTAAGGTGTACAAATCAGCAAACTATGAGCAAAATATGCATCTAATGCGAGTAGCAATTGTCTTCCGCAATAGGCATTCACTCAAAGTCACACCAGTGACATCCAGGACTCCAACCCAGGACTTTCCAAATACGCCTACCTGGTTCAGGACTTCTGAGACATACTGTATACTACTGTGGGAGATGGAGTGTAACATCACAATGACAACAAGAGCTGATGCTGGAAAGGCACTTTAAAATGGGAGGGATTGAGGCTTAAATTGCTGCCTACCAACTAGACGTGTTACACTTAACGTGGAGGGATAGGTGACATCTTGAGTGTAAAATGTTTTCATGTTTGTGTCGCTAATAAATGTTTATTTGGGTGTCCTTTAATTTGCTTTTACCATTGTCTTTAGTCAAAGACCACCAATTCTATCGTATTGGAAATAACTGGCCGAAAGTGCCTCGCATTCGTACCATATACATAAAACTACAGTGCTGGTAGAATCGTCTATCAATTTTGGCTGATAAGTTAACGAACTTTCTTTTTCCCCTTTCACACGTATAAGTACGCCTTTACAAAAACACGAAATAAGGCTAAACATGAAAAGTGAGATTCGTGTAGGTTTTCTGGGAAAGGAAAATAAACAAAGCACGAATTTCAAGTAAGTGGTCTCTCATCAAGGCAAAAGTAGTAGGTTTAAATGTTACTTGAGTTCCTAACAACCTGAGTACCAAAAGAACAGCCAAGTGCAGATGGCTTGACCTTTTAACCAGATAGATGGGAGATCAAAACGTCTCACAACACTCACGTAAGCATACGACATAAAAAAATTGCAAGAGTAACCAGGGTAACTGAAATATTGATACAAGCCCAGACGTCAAGGAAAACACTGCGGCACGTTTATTTTCTAAGTAAAGTAGATGAGCTGCAATGCTATCCCTTGACAAGTGCGGTTTTTTATCAATACTCCACTGCCTGCATACAACTTTACCAAGGAGACTGAAATCACATAGTGTTTTCATTAAGTTCAACCCTTTATCCTTGCAGGGGAAAGAATGTATGCTGGTGTCTTTACTTCATTTGTTACGAGTTATGATGTTCTTCATATTTATGATTATGTCGAGAAGTGCGACTCCACAAGCCATTTCAAGGTATGTTAAATTAGGAGAGACGTTATAAATGTTATAAATAACATGTATTATACTTGATGTACATCGTATTGCATTAAGGCAGTATAAACTACAATTGGTGGTTTATGTTACATTGTACGTCAATACCTCTTGTATACTAGGCAAATGGCAGAAAGGTCATAGGCTTTATAGTATATTCTGTCATTCTTAATGGCGTGTTTGGAATACTGTCAATAATGAGTCAGTATGTTGTTTTTTCTCCAATTATAAGCAAGTGCAATCAGGAAAGCATGACGTACCAGGAATGAAGAACTATTATTCTATCTACATAACGTTGACCAAATGAGGTGTACCCTCCCTTTAGTTTGCATTCAGTATACCGAATTAAAAATAGACTAGTTCCTTGACTCAAACATTCATCACAGACATTTTATATCTATAACCCAAAAATATTCACCCACTGAGCCATCATACCGTGAACGAATGTACTTGTTAAAATCCTTCATCAGTTTGCACAAAAATATAAAAAGTGGGCCTGTATTTACGTCCTAGCAGTGGTCAGAAGTAGTGCGAATTTACAATATGAGGACACAGATAACCCCCGTGACGTCACTTCCGGTCACGTGACGTCATGAAAGAAGGCAGCACCCATTCGTCAATCTGGATGAGGGTAGGAAAGTGCTTTTTGCTACCTTTTTTTAGTCATTTTGATACCTTCCTGATGGCGGCACCCATGCAACCCGGAAGTGACGTCTTTCAAGATGACGGCGCTCATGCGAACCAGAAGTGGCGGTGCCCATGCGAACCGGAAGTGCTGCCATTTTAAAAGACGGCCACTTTTTTAATTTCGTCGATCTGGAGGAGGGTGGGAAAGAGCTTTTTTTTACGTTTTTGGCATGCTGGAAGTGCGGCCATAGCCAAGATGGGTCGAGGTCAAAGTGGGTCGAGGTCACCCATGGGAAAATGCCTTTTGCTACCAAAATTTGTCCTTTTGCTACATCACTGTCCTTTTGCTACAAAAATTGTCTTTTCGCTACATGAGTCCTATTGCTAACAAAATGTGTCCGAGCGGGAAGGTCACATGACGTCATCCGAGAGGGCAGTGCTAATGTTTTTAGGGCATTCGCATTGTAAGAACTCTAAAAAGCTTTCAAAGCGAAAAAAAATCACGAATTAGCAGCATTTTGGGGATTCCCAAAACTGGAGTGGTCGTGCGAATGCTTTCTGAGCTTTCAAAATTGTGGCAGCTCTAAAACGCTTTAAGGTGTGAAAATCACGAATTAGCAGCATTTTGAGGGTTCCCAAAACTGGAGCGGTCGTACGAATGCTCTGTGAGCTTTCACATTGTGATTACTTTGAAAAGCTCTCGAGTGCTTCTAACTGTAAAAATGACGAATTAGCAACATTTTGGGGGTGCCCAAAACCGGAGGGGTCACACAGGATGGTAATAAATTACGAGCTATTAAAGGCACTGTCGAGGAGTGGCACTCGGCGTGTCGCTGCAGTTGCCGTGAGGAGGTTGTGCTGACCCGTTTGTGCATTGGTCACACCCGCTTTACTCACTGTTTCCTATTGCGGGGGGTTGACACTCCTGAATGTTATTGGTGTCGACGGCCACT
>JAHWFP010190810.1:0-24778 GCA_023313725.1 Lithobius niger
AGTGCTATGCTCGGATCGCTGGAGTATAAAATTGCTTTGCAAATTATACGAGAACTTGTAAATTGAAATTGAAATATTCTCGGCAGGAAGCACAAAATGCTTTTGGCACCGAACTACAAGTACTACAAGTTCTTGTAACAATAGGGCCTGACAAAATTTGGGAGCACAGTTTCAAGGTGCTGCTTGAATTGCAGAACAGAGGTGGCACTGATAACATGATGTGGTAGGTTATTCCATGTGTTGACCACACGAAAGGAAAAAGTGTGCTGATGAAGGGAGGTGTTGCATCTCTGTTTAAAGAGTTTGGCTCCATGGTTGCGGGTCACTGGATTAAAGGAAAGTGTGAACCAGTCAACTGAGGCCTGGTCTTTGCCGTTACGAACCTTGAAAGTCAGCTGAGGTCACCTCTCACTCGTCGGTATTCAAGTGTCGGAAGTTTGAGAGCTGCAAGTTGGTTTGAGTATGAGATGTTCCTGAGCCCCGCGACAAGCTTCGTGGCACGTCTCTGGACCCGTTCCAACTTGTTGCGGTCTTCTTCGAGGCGGACCCACCAGGTCTGGCCTGCGTACTCCAGGATACTGCGCACCTTACTGCGGTACAGTAAAAGAAATGTCTTTCTGGCAAGGGTCGAGAAAGTGGTCCGAATGATGGAAAAGACCTCATACGCCTTTGCAGTCACCATTTGAATGAGGGCAGAGAACTTTAAGTCGCGATCAATGAGAACACCCAGGTCCCATTGAAGTTCTCTTTCTAGAGCAATTCCAGGCCCCAAGTTATAGTTGGCCTTGTGGTGTAGCAAGCCAAACTTCACAACTCCACATTTGTCATCGTTTAGGCCCATGTTTATGGCTTGAGTCCAGGACACCATACTGGGACTCCACTGCGCACTTCAACTTTGGCAGAGAGCAACTCCTCCACACCACAATGCTGGTGTCTTTCAGATAGGAAGGTAGAGAGCCACGTAAGAAGTGCACCCGAAAAACCAGCAACACCAAGAACACCCAGAAGCGTGACGTGCGGTAAGGTGTCAAATGCTCTGAGAAGGTCAAAGTAGGCTGCATCACCTTGAAGCTTGTTGTCGAGCCACTCGGTGATTTTATCGATGAAGTGAATAAGGTTGTGGGTTGTTGAACTGCTGGGGAGACCGCAGTACTGGTTTTGATGAATGATGTTTTCGATCGCAAAGTTTAACATGGTGTTAAAAACAACTTTTCCATGATTTTGCGGGGTATACTGGTAAGGCTGATTGGGCGGTAGTTCTTCACGGATGATTTAGATCCACTTTTGTAGATAGGCGTGACGTACGCAAGTTTCCAGGCCGTAGGTACAGTGCCCTCAGTCATGGACTTGGTGTACAATTGCGCTAAGGCAGTACTAATAGTTGGACCGAGCTCTTTAAGGGTCAGAGGATGGAGGTTGTCTGGTCCAGGCACGGAATGTAAATTAAGGGACTGCAACGATTTGAGGAAGCTTGAAAGAGCACCGGAATTGACGAACCAATCGTCTGATTTTTCCAAAAGGCTTTTTGTGTTCAAACTGATTATCATGAAACCGTTTTCATGGAAAAAGTTCTTCATAGCTGCATCACTCGGTAAAGTTGGTTCACTTAGATTTCTAATCTGTTTGTTCGCGATATTGAAGTGATCTTTCTGGTCGTGTTGTAACAAGCAATATTGCTGTAAACGAATACCTTCATAACAGCATCACTCGGTAAAGTAAGCTCACTTAGATTCCTAATCGGTTTGTTCGTAGCATTGAAGTATACTTTTTAACCATCGTGTAACAAGCAGTTCCTGTCAACATACACTTTTGTAGCTGCATCAGCGGCATGTCGGGGAACAGCCATGTCCTTAATTTGTGGTTTCTTTTAGCACAAAAATTCCCATCCGACCCATCTACTTACAAAGCATTATTTTCGATGTTAGAAATGACAAGCCAACTCGTTGATGATAAGAGTTATGGAAGGAGGCAATTCAGTTCTAAGTTTCTGAACATCCTTTTCTAGATTATTAATTGGAGAAAAATTTACGGCATCTTAAGGTTCAATAGCGGCCCCTACTTTAGTTAAATGTTTGTTCACTTTCGCAGAATTCTTCTCACCGTGTTACAAGATTGGCATCCCTTCCTTCACTTACGGCGCATTTTTACTACCCCCATCATTTCATTACCACAATCATTTATGCAAAGTACTGCGTCACTTCCATTTCTACATCACTTCCCTTTCCACTGCTCGCGTCCACTCACTCTTTTTCTTGCCGCTGGTGCGTGCAGTCAGAAAGTCTGGAGCTAAGATTATTGAATTTACTGGAAGAAATTTATTCCGCATGGTCGTTTTTGCAGTTTGGCTGGCGTGCACCATCCTTCCAACCAAGCAGCATGGCCACGAGGCTATACAGTTGGAGGTGAGTATTTCTATCTAGGTGAGTGGTAGGAGAGTAAAAAAATGGCAGCCGGCCTGGCGACGGCAATTTTTGTGGGAATGAGAAACGTGGTGGCCTGCTAGGCCAGCCAAATGCATCCACAGGTTCGCAGGTTACCAAGTTCGTAGTGCTTAATTTTTGTTTTCATATCCGAATTTGGTGAGTAACGAAGCGATAGGGAACGAGACGTGCGGTCGGGAGTTCTTATGTTAAACCCATTGTCGGAGTCAGTGAGAAACCAAACTGGAAAAAACCTTGAGTGGCGGCCTGTGGAAAAAGTTATTAATTCGGTGGTGATAAAAGAAAAAAATGGGTTTGTCGGATGATAAGCACATCGTTCGGTTTATTAATTTTTTTTTGCGATGCAGAACGCTGGGACGTACATCAGCATCGCCACTACCAAGCGTGAGTAGATATTTTTGGTGCTGTGTGCTGTTGGATTGTTTAGGAACTGAAGCTGGAACAGAGCTTTGTACAATGAGCACGGGGCGTGCTGGGAGTTTGAGGGCCCATTGTGCAGACTGGGCGGCCATTGGGGCGACACCGGCGGTAGTGGATATTGTTGATGGGGCTGGTGTAGAGTTGGGAAATACGCCACCGCTGATTGCATTTACGGCGAGACCGCCATTACTTGATGATGCAAAAGACATTGTCCCAAAATTGAGTGAGGTGTTAGCTCGAGGAGTAATGGAGAAGGTGAAAAACGGGACCGTGGGATTTGTAACCCTATTTTTTTTGGTGGCAAAGCCAGACGGATCGTCAGGATAATTTTGAACCTGAAAGGCTTGAATGTTTGTGGTGGTAAGGAAATGCTACTTAACTACCCAGGGTACTGGAGCTTTTACAGCCAGGGTAGTGGATGGCAACCATCGATCTGTCTCAAGCGTATTATGCATTGGCAATAAAGAATGTTGCATGACGGTTGTTAATGTTTTCCTGGCAGGGTTGTCTATACCGCTTTTGTGTGCTGCCATTTGGATTGGCTTCAGCCCCAGGTACTTTTATGAAACTTATGACAGTAGTGAGGCGCTTCTTGCGCCGGGCCGGTGTATTGATTTTCGTTTACCTGGATGATTTTGCGGCGATAGGCCCCTCAGCAGCTGGTGTGTGGCGTGATGTGCGGAGGGAGTTGGAAACCTTGCGGAAGTTGGGCTTTTTCGTAAATTACGGAACGAGTGTTCTGATACCGTTGCAGGCTTTGCAGTTTTTGGGTATGACTTTGGATCTTGTAACAGCACGTTTTGCGTGACCACCAGAGAAGCAGTCTCGTACGTTATGGTTGGTTGCAATGCTGCAATGGAACCCGGTCACGTTGTTAAAGAGCTTCAAAGGTTGTTGGGTCTAGCGGAAAGCTTGTTGTGTGCCGTGGAGAACGGCAAGCTGCACACACGTTTGTGGCAACACGACCTGGTGACCTGGTGTGTGTGCGGGGTGCACGGAGGAAGCCTCTCGCAAGGATCTTACGAAGATGGGCGAAGTCTCCTCGGTGTTAGCAAAATCCTGGATCTCAGTGGAGGCAGCAGTAGTGGTGCCAACAGATGCTTCGGACATTGGCTGGGGAGTGGCCCCAGGGGATTCACAAGCGCACGATTGGCAGTCCGGGGAGGCTGCCTTTCATATAAATGCGATAGAATTATTGGCTATGCTAAAGGCGCTTGACGTATTTGGAGACCTGGTCAGGGGACGGGTCGTACGAATCCTTTCGGATAATGTGGTGGTCATGTCATGCGTGAATCATCAAGGGGGAACAAAGTCCCAGATGCTAAATGCCATGGTCCATAGCCTAGAGCAGCGTAGAAGTCAGCTGGGTTGTGAGGTACAAGCGGCATTTGTGCTGGGGAAGTTGAATGTGACAGTGGATGGTGTGTCTCGAATTTTTGGGACAGGTTTGACATATGATTGTGTACTGCGGCGTTGAGAAGATTTGTAAGTGGTTTGGCACGCCAGAAGTGGATTTGTTCACATCAGAGGTGATGGCCCAATTGCAGCAATTTGGATTGTGGGGAAGATGCCCAGGGGCAGAGTTTGAGAATGTGTTCAGTCTAAACTAGGGCCCGTTATTTCTGTACCTTTTTTCCCCCATGTCTTTTGATAGGACGTTGCATGGACAAGCTGATAGCGGATCAAGTGCAGTGGGCAGTACTGGTCACACCGGACTGGCGGTGTTCAGCTTGGTTTGTCCGGCTATTGGTCTGGGCCAAGGAGGGACCATCTGCCTTGAGGGCAGGGGCCCTTCTATGGGACCCGTATATGGACGCCGAAGTGACGGATGATTGGGGTCCCTGGGTGGTCTGGGATGTAGGTACAAGGTGATTACCAAGTGGGACCAAGGGGTCACCACAGCCATCTTCGGAGCGATTCCGAGGAGTAAGTGCACTGCTTCCTAATCTATCCCTATCTTGTAACACAGTGAGGAAGATTCTGCGAAAGAGAATTGAAGATTCTCCCAGAGAACTTGTTCTTGTAAGGAGAATCTTAAGTTCTTTGAGTCGAATCCGACGAAACTGTGTTACAAAACAGGGCCCGCCCTCCTCCCTGCACAGAATTGAGCGTTCACAGCAAGAAAAGAGTGAGTGGACGTGAGCAGGGGAGAGGGAAGTGCGGTAGAGACGAAAGTGACCTAGTATTTTGCATAAATGACTGCGTAAATGAGATGGTGGGGTAGTAAAAACGCGCCGTAGGTAAAGGAAGGGAACCCAATCTTGTAACACAGTTTTGTCGGATTCGACTCAGAGAACTTAGATTCCCCTTACAAGACCAAGTTCTCTGAGAAAATCTTCATTTTTCCATATCGTAATTTTTTTCGTGGTTAAAAAGTATATTAGTCCAGGTTGTCTTCTCCGACCAACACCCGTAACATGACCGCATTCCCCTCTCGATCGTTTCAAAGACTGTCCAAATTTGTTAACCGGCATATTGTTCTGACGATTCTTTGTTTTATACAGGATGTCCCAAAAGTGAGGGGTCACCCAGGTGATATGCCAGGTGTTCCTGCTGATGTACCGGGGATTTTTATCTTTGTTCATGCTTATGGTACACCATCATCGTTTCTTATGATGAACAAAGATAAAAATCACCGGTATATCAGCATGAACACTCGGTGTATCACCTGGGTATATCAACTGGGTGACCACTGACTTTTGGGACACCCTGTATATAAACAAAAGGGAAAGGAAATTTCAAAATGTCTCATTCAGCCTGGTATACAAGTTTCTCAAATCTGATGCAATCAAATTTTCTAGAAGTTAAGATGGAGAATGCAACAGATTTTTAAAAAGGAGTAAAGTACATTCTGTCTCGTTCCATAGAAATTAAGGACTTAAAAAAAAAGGAATAGGTTTTCCCATTTCAAACAAAGATTACAAATATAAGGGTTGGATTTCTCCGTCGGACCCCGAACCTCAAAATGTGTTGAAAATCTTAAACGATATATCTACGAAAAATTACAAATTCAAACTGATGAGCAGAAACCTGTTTCTTTGACAATGTTCAGTTACATGAATTACTCGCACCCCATTTCAATCTGCTACTCATTCTGCCAAAAGGCTGACGACACATCGGATAAGCCACTGTTGTCTTAGAATGTGGGTGTACAACAATATCCACAAAACTAAAGGAAAACTTAACAAAAAATGTTATGGAAAACTGTTGTTTAATTTACCACCGTGCGGAAATATGGCCTTGTTGGAAGTTAGTAGTAAAATTAATGCTGTGTACATCAGCAACGACATTCCCAGAACCATAAAACTTTGCTGTGACGCAGATTATGGTGTCGTCGAATCTAATACATTCCACGAAAAGTTTTCTGACAAAGAATTTGAGTTTGATTTCTGAATAAAGTAAAACAACAATGGATATTCATATTCAAAGTTACGATTTCTTCGTTCCATGCAAGAAACCCAAAAATCACCCATTTCTACCTTCGAACATCAGATGCCTGATCATAGGACCGGCAAATTGTAGGAAGACGAATTTACTGTTTAATTTTATCTGTAACGAGGATTAGTTGGATTATGACAGATCATACACGTACAGCAAAACTATGTGCCAATAAAAATACCGAGCTTTACACTCTATATTTTCCGATATTGAGGGAACCGTAGGGTGGGAGATAGCAAATTTTCACGGCTCTCACATCGAATTGATCCATCCCGAGGAGTTTCGTAATCTCGTGGTTTTTGATGTTTTTTTTTGGACAAGCAAAAAAACATAGAACGTTACTTCGCTCAATGACGTAATTCTAATGCCGACGTTTTTTATTGCAGTCAGTCTTACACCAGAATTCCCAAACAAGTGGTTAGAGATAATATCAATGTATTAATCGTTTGAACAGAGCATTTGAAATTTAGTCCACGGGAAATATGATTAATAAATTGGTATTATTGGTAAATTGGTATTAAACCTAAAACTTTTGTACGAAAAGCCTGTCGGGCCAGACATGGAATTTGAAGATTTTAAAACGTTGTGTAGAATGTGTTGGGACGATCCATATGGGTTTTTATCGATCAACAAAACATTAAACGAGGGACATTATAAACGTTCATTTTCGTTCGGGAATAAAAGAGCCGAAAGAAAAAAGAACATGGAAACGAAACGTGAAATCGTAAAACTCAAAAAAACGTTTAGAGAAAAAATGTTTGAATCAATGTTTGGACGAGTGAGTGCAAGAAGAATCGTTACAAGAGTTTTTTAAACCTGTTGTCAGTATTTTGAAACCAACCGTCACGAAACCAACACCCGCAGCGAGTCCTTTGAAAGTAGTTGCTGGTTTTCCAACTAAAAAACGAGCGAAACGTAAACTAATTATTGCTCCCGAAAAATCTTATAAATCTGAGGAGGAGGAGGATGAGGAAGGGTGGGAAACTTGGGAGACAATGCACGATACCAAACAATTTGAATTGCCGAGACCTCTCAGTTTTGTGGACTATTTGACTCCAACAGCGTGAGATCCTCCCGTTTCGCCCTATGTATCCAAATATGCGACTCCGCGGCTCCGGCTATCTGAACCTAATATGCATATACCAGTACTGGGCCGAAAGTGCTTTCGGCAATTCAAAACAGACGCGTTTCAACACCTCCAGAAATTCCAAATTACCCCACCCTAAGATCGTTGGATAGTCTGTTACCGGGACAAGTCTTGGGCAAACAGCTAAACATTTCCTGCTCAAATTTTTCGAAAATCTCAAAGAGACCGATCCTGTCTTCGGACTACCATACGACATGAAAATTAGAGAAATGAGCATCACTAATAAAGCCGTAAAAATATTCGAGAACGACGTAGTGGTGGGTGGTAATCAATATGTGGGAAGACGAGGACTTTGGAGTTTGTTGGTTTTTAAGGATTCGAAAAAAACTTCATATCCTCCTGATGTCAAGGCATCTTACGCACCTTTTTTGTAAAATACCAACACCACCTATCAAAACAACAATCTGGTTTCTCGAAAACCCAAGTCTAATCTTGGCGCCAAGTATGTGTCGATAATAGCACCTATTTGGGAGGATATGAAAACGAAGAAAAAGGGGGCCGGCATGGTAAAAAAACTGGGTATGCTAGAACGGTGGATTACAAGTACTACTACGATCCTAACGACCTGATTAGCAGATTGAGGCTTTTGCACAGATCTGCCCATGCGGGGCACGGTGGTCACAGGAACGAGATAATAGAAATTTTACCAGAATAGGAGCAACGACGCGTTAAAAATCGCCTATCAGAATTTAGTTTTACGCTGAAAAAAAATGTTTGAATAGTAAAAAAGGAAAGCGAACAAGATGCAGTACAGCGTGAAGTGTAAACGCCATACGTCTAACCAACCCGAACCACCTATTATTTCGATATCAAAAAATAACAGACAAATGAAAGTTGTGTTCTGTGACGTGTGTGGGACAAAAAAAGATTCCTTTGTCAAATCTAGGAAAGAAATCATAGATAAAATCATAAACCATTTACCGGTACAAGTATATTTCCTCGGATATCAATACTGCGGGCCCGGAACTAAACTAAACGAGAGATTAACTAGAAGGGAGCCTGGAATAAATAAACTGGATGAGGCATGCAAAGAACACGATATCGCTTACTCGAAAAGCTCGAATTTAAACGAACGGAACGTTGCCGATGAAATTCTTATATCTAAAGCTCAAAAATTAAGTATGGATCCTTCACTCTCTTGGAGAGAAAAATTAGCAGTGGCAATCGTCAAAAAAATCATGGGGGCAAAACTCAAGCTCGGAATGGTTGAAAAAAAAAACAAAATGGATTAACTCGTAAACAAACTCCGCAAACCGATGCGGAAATTGTGCTGAGCATGAACGATCTATGGCAGGCGGACTGGGTGGAAATGATACCCTACTCTAATGTAAATAAAAGATTTAACTATCTACTGACTTGCGTAAACGTCATGTCCAAGTTTTCTTGGGCTATTCCCCTAAATCTAAAACCGGTTTAGAAGTTATGGAAGCCTTTAAGAAGATATTCGAAGGAACGACACCGCCTAAAAATTTACAAGTTGATTTAGGTAGTGAATTCTACAATAAAGACTGCAAAGCACTCCTTAAGCACCATAACATCAACAAGTACTCTACCCACTAAGAGAAGAGAGCGAGCATTATAGAACGTTTCAACAGAATGCTGAAAACTCAAATGTGGAAACGATTCACCAGGCAGGGAACACAGCAGTGGATACATATTATTGATGACCTAGTTTCACGGTACAATGACACAGTTCACTCCGCAACTAAACTAAAACCGAGGGAAGTAACCAGACATCACAAACCGTTGCTGAGAATTAAGTCAAAACAATCATCGAAAAAGCCCAAATTTGCCATAGGAAATAAAGTTAGAATTTCTAAAGTTAAGAAAATTTTTGATAAAGGGCATTTCCAAAATTTTACTAAATAAGTTTTCACGATTTGCAAGGTGCAAAAAACCGAACAGGTTACTTATCTTATAAAAGTCGGGTGAAGCGGTGCTGGGTGGTTTCTATGAGCAGGAAATTCGAAAAACCAGATTCCATTCCAGATTCCAGATTTTTTTGTAGCAGAAAAAGTGCTACGCAGTAAGAAAGATAAAGATGGGAAAATGCTTTATTTCGTTAAATGGAAGAGCTACATCCCCAAGTATAATAGTTGGATGGATAATATTAGTAGTCTTAAATAAATAGATCCTTACAAACATAATATTTTTTTTCCTTTTGGTGTATCATTCATCATCGGGCAGAATGAGACCGTGTAGAATGATGTGGTTGATCATTCCTTTCATGTTTGGATCAAAATACTTTCTACATACATAACAATACGTCAGAGTGATTTTAAACTTTCCAATGTGGCGTGTTTTGCATATTTTTTAATGTGTTTGAATTTCTGTTTTCGAGGTGAATTCTAGCAAACAATTTTTGCACACAAATGTAACTACTTTTTCATATTATTCCGCCATGATTTTTAAAGAAGAATAGGGAGTCAGTTCTGGTAAGCAAAATAATTTGTTAACAGAAATAAGTGGACAACTTGTGTCCTAGTTTTATTAATCTTGACTTTACGAGCTATTGTTTGTTGAGCGCACGACTCTTTTTCATTCTAGAGGTGTGTTTCTCTACTAACTTTCTTCCGCTCTTCTGTTTCCCGTTCGAGACTCTTTTTCATACTAATATATTTCGTCTCTAATCTGGCTTTTTTCTCCTCTGGGCACATCACAGCCCATCTTTCCCTTTCCAACATTCTCCTCCTAACTTTTCTCTCGTTCTCCCCAAAAGAGTATAACATGAAAAAAGTAACTCGTTTGGTAACAGAGCCAGCCGTTTTGTGATGTAGCATCTCCTATCATGCCGATTCTGCCATAGAAGTGAAGTTAGTTTGTATTTATTTTATGCATCAAGTTGTAAAGACAGCACGACTATGGTCAACATTAAAATTGCAATAGCAACAAGATTGCTTCTGCAATTTTGCATTTACATAATGTTGCAGAGTTTGCAAAAGTATTCTCCTCACTGTGTGAACAAGTTTGGATGTCTCTTTGCCTTCCGGCCCCTTGCAACTCCTCATTTGCATCAAATTATCCCTTAATTTATACAAATAAAACCAAAACTTTGCGTCACTTCCAGTGCCCTGCTTCCTCTCCAGCACCTGATCTCCACTGTCTCTTTTGCCGTGGCTGCGGCAAGTCATATTTTGGTGGCGGAAAACAAAGTGTTTTCGCGTGGAAACAGTTTTGTTTACGTTGACGGCAGCTTGTGACTGACTATACCTATGAAGGATAAATCCCGTCCATGAGCGATGCGTATCAATTTTCCGGCGGATGGCGGGAATGCTGAGTGGTTTGTTTGGATTCGGGAAAGACGGCACCGGTCGTGGTTCAAGATGGTGAAGCTGTTAGGCCTAACGAAGCGGTGAATGATGTAGGCCCGACCTTTCCTTGCGGAAGTTTGGCAGAACCAAAGCTGGCCGACAGGTGATATCTGGTAAGATAAATAGAGTGCAATTGAAAGGCGTTGTTATGAGTGTGGCGTATAACTGGAAAGAAAATATAATTTCCGCAGTAAATGAAAATTCCAACTTGAAAATGACGAAGGGCCAGGCAGGCGTCCGAGCTGTGATGATTATGGCCGGACAGTGGTCCAAGCAGTGAAATCCGTCCGAGGGACGGAGTTTGTGTGTGTTACCGAGCTGAGTTTACATTGCTGGGACGTAGAATGCACGTGTAAACGAACATTGGCAGTGGACGCCATCGGGGGGGATGAGTAGGATTGTGAATAGTCTGTTAATTAGAAGGTGGCCTGTGTCGCAGTTGGTTAACTCTGCTCGAGGCAGTGATGGTGTTGAGTACAAATATGTGCATGGCAATGAACACGAAATAGAGCAACCATTTGAAACGGTGAAAAATTGGGCACGAATGGCCACGTGTGCAACTATAGGTGTGACAGACTCAGTGATCCGGTTGGTGGCAAGCGTGGACAGCGAACAACGACAACTTCGGATGGAGCAGGCTGGGGGACGATAACAGCAAAGGATGGGTACTGCGTTCATGGACATGCTGTAAAAAAGCAGGAAAGCGACGCCCCATTGGAAGCGAATGGCCGCATACAATTGCAGACGAGCAAGAGAAAATGGTGGCTCGGTTGACAGCATCTGCCGACATGGTGAGTAGTGAAGTAGTTGGGTCGGAGGATCGATTGCTGTGTGCGTTTAATGAGTGATGGTGGAAAAATAATATGAAACTCCGTTATGTCGTACAGCCAGTGGGTATATGGACAGTAATAATCCTACTAATGCCGACATGTTGGTAAGGAGAGCAAGAATTCCACAAATTCAGTCGTGAGGCAAAACCATGTCCAAATAATAATAAATACCACTTGATGAAAAAGTGAAGCAGTCACTAGAATGGGAATAGGCGTATGGCGTGGCGATTGTCCTAGGCCTGTTCGGGGAAGGGCGTGTGATCGATGTTGGAAGTTCGGAAGGCCGTGTGGAAAGCGGGTTGGCCGGTCGGGTCACAGAGTGGTTGGCTATAGGGGCAGTCAGAGTGAGCCTTGAAAGTGATTGATTGTGGTGCAAACTTAAGTTTGTGCAGGTCGCCGCCGGTGATAGTGGTGTGGTTGGGACCGCTGGAGGCAAATACAGATGCCAGGATTCTACCGAAGCTACAGGAGATGGTGTCACAGGGTGTTCTGGAAGTGGTGAAAGGTGGTGCTCTTGATTTCCCGTCCCCGATTTTGAATCTCCCTCCAAACCGGAGTGCCACGGAGTTGTGTTGGCATCATTCTTGGAGCTGTTCTAGGCTGATTGGTTTATCGTGCTTGGAGGCTAAGATGGCTGCATTCGGCCGTTCGGCGCTACCCCTGCCTCTGCGCGTTGTTGGTTCAAAGGTTCCTAGGACCATGTTTTATTGTGGCCGGTACCGCCACAATTGGTGGTTTTGGGAGCTATTTGTAGTTGCCCGCTTCTTGCGGTCGTGGCATCCACCGCGAGTTGGTCGTTAGAGACCTGGTTTAAAACTGTTTATGCTGCTAGCCAAAGGTCCTGGATGCATGAGACATCGAGTGGGCAAGGCGGTGTGGTTGTGGTGCAACGGGGATCCGGGTGTGATGGCAGTACGGTGCGTCGACACAAGGCTGCATCGTTCATTGTGTTTGCAATAGCATTATACCGGAGAAACAGGCATGGGCACCCGGCGTGGGTTGGGGTCATAACGTTCGGAACCGAGAGCCGTTCTCTGGCGTGGGGTGTGACGGTCAAGTAGGTCGTCTGGGTCGACCGCGGCTATCCCAGGTGCGGCCACTCGGGCCTGGGAACAGGTGGTCGCACGGCAGCCACACAGCGATCTGCAGGTGTGAGCGTTGGGCGGGCTACCGCTTGGGTTGCAGAGACCTCACCATCCAGACACAGATGGTGGCATGAGGGTGAGCTGAGCCTTGCCATCTGGTTTCCACTAAAAAATTCGCCATTTGGTGGTGGTGAGCCCGGTGGGTCAGCTGTTGCTGAGGGTGCGTAGGCGGGTTCTGCGGTAGCGGTAAGGCGTAGGGTGCAAGCACCAGTGCCCTACCCCTTACTACTTCTTCAGAAACCGTTTTGAAATCTTCCCAACTTGTGAACACAGCGCGGAAGAAAAAATTGAAGATTCTACCAGAGAACTTGTTCTCCAAATAGAATGCGACGAAGCTGTGTTAACTTGATTACCCACCGGCCTCCTTGGCGCAGGTACTAGGTCACCAGCAAGTTCGAGTTAGTGCTGAGATTAGGCGCGGGAGAGGAAGCAGGGCACAGAAAGTGACACAACAGATGCGAAGTTTTCGTTTTATTTGCATAAATTAAGGGGTAATTTGATGCAAGTGAGAAGTTGCAAACCTTACAAAATTGCTGATACATTCGGGAAAAAACCTAGACAATGGCTAAAAGAAAATGTATTAAAATTTAGAAATATCACCAACCGGCCCCTTCAACGCCATGATCAGAGTTTGTCCTTGAATGAAAAATGAGAACCACTGGAGGAAAAGAGTCGGGTTAAATACTACCCACTGACACTAGTTAAAGAAAACTTTGCACAGCCACAAAGTCACTCCATATCACAAAATCACACCATTAAAGTTTAAAAGATATTTATTTTACAAATAGACACAATGTAAGGGCTGGTATAAAAAGTTGTAAGGGAGCATGGTATAATGAGTGCGGAATGAGGAGGAATGAGTCACGGCTACTGGAGTTAGTGTAACAGGCTTAGACACAAATGTAAGTACTATGTTAGATCTAAGTGGCAGTTCTTTAACAAACCGTATTGATTGCCAAGCTTGTTGTGAAACTTTAAAGAATTTCTTAGACAACAAAGGAGTCCCAGTGCAACAAGATAAAAATAATTTTTCATTGAGAAAAGCCTGCTCTATGAAATTTTATTTATTACAAGAGGCAAACAACCCTTACTTCACTAACAGCTGGTTTTATCATACATATGCAGAAAGAGAAGAGTTTCTGGAAACGATAAAATTGGGCAACAATTGTTGGTTCATTACTACTGGTCATGCATTTTCAAGAGGTTGAGCAATGTAGTCGTGCATTGAGTATCAGAAAACAGACATGTCGGGACAATCTTATGTTGCTGGTACTTCAAACTTCTGATCCAATGAAGACACAAATTGCAGTGTCTCCCGGTCATGACAATTGTGGCAGGTTAAATGCCGCATGTATTGCCACGACATAGAAATTAAAAATGATCCCACACAATTTTTTAATGACCTGCAGCAATACTCACTTTGTACCACCAGATTTGAAGTCGACCAGACAATTGGATGGACATATTTTGTGCCTTTTAGTAGTTCGAGCCCCTGCTTGAAGCTTCCGTATTGAAAAGTTTGGGTGGAGGCGTCGACTGATCATGGAATAACCAGTGCTTCCGATGTTGTAACATTGCTACGTGTGGTACAAGGTTGTGTGACTTGTAGGTTTAACTTTGGTACTGTTGGTAGATATAATAATAATAATAATTAGTTTATCCCCAGAACAAGGAAAGGAAATTACACAGGATACCTGTTGGTATCACTGACATGCATACCACTAATGAATAATAAAATATAGAAATAAAATCCTGAGTAGGAATACTCGAGTCATGAATAGTAATAAGTTTTATCCCTCAGGTGCAATTTGAGTCTTCTACTAAATGTCGCAATACAAGAAGATGCCACCACTTCCTGAGGCAAAGTATTCCACACACGTCCCACGCGCAATAAAAAGTAATAGTGCCTGCTATTACATCTGGCACTTTTCCAGTCAAAACGCCAAGCGTGCCCTCGAGTGCAACCAGAGTGAACCTCAATCAAGGGAAGTCCTTCGTAGTAAGATAGTCCAATAAAGCCAGGTAAATATTTTGTAAATTTCCTTTGAACATTTTCGAGTTTTTTAATATCTTTTTTCTCTAAAACTGGTCTAACATATGTCTTATATGAATTAACAAGGGAACTTGCTATACTAACTTTAAAGCATTTATGTATAAGATAAGCTTTTTTGTGAGCCTTAGATGCAATGGAGGCACAATGTAGAGAGAATTTAAGATCCCTGGTGATGGTTATGCCCAAATCACCATGCGTAGAAGTTAGGTGTAAAGCTACACTTTGTCTCCATTCAAAGTGTAGCTTGTAAAAAGTGGCACACCAATTGACATTAGAGCAGTCTTATTAATAGCCAATGGTAGCTGCCACTCAATGGACCAAGAGTTAGTAGCATTAACGCAGCTTGTATTGATGCGAGGTCCTCATCGGATTTAATTAGCCTTCCCAGTTTAGAGTCATCTGTAAATAAATATAAAGAATCACTACCGACTTTCTCCACAAGCGAGTCAATTAAGATTGCAAATAGGAGGGGCCAAGTACCGTTCCTTGAGGCACACCACAATACCTATAATGGGTGTTGAAAATCTGTTATCTATTCTAACACGCTGTGTCCTACCACCTAGGTATGATTCGATCCAATTTATAATTTTTCCACCAATACCCACATCTGAAAGGCGATGAAGTAATTTTACGTGTGAAATTTTATCAAACGCCTTAGCAAAATCCAAGTACACAATGTGATAAGGGCTTTTAGTATCCATTGCTTGTGTCCAAAAATGCAAGCAACGAAGAAGTTGAATCACGGCAGAGCGACCTGGGAGAAAATCTTCTGTTATATTCTGTTTTTAAATTAGGCTGGCTGTTAGTGATCACAGGGTCCTTGCCAGACCTGTTGCTATTGTGACGAATTGTTTTTATTATAAAACCAAATTGGTTTTTAAACGCACAGTAATCCTTCAAATAATTCAAGATATGTTTTTCTATTAGCTTCTCTAAAATTTTACATGCAACACAAGTTAGAGAAATTGGCCTATAATTAGAAAAAAACAGAAGAATCACCTTTTTTAAAAACTGGTGTAACAGTAGCCATGCATCATCTGGTAATTTTCCCTTGTCAACCGAGCATTGAAATATTTTTGCCAGTGGTTTTAACAGAGCCTCTGCAAGTTTTACAAAAAGAAGAGCTGGAGCGGCCCCTTGAGCATTCAAATTTTTTATGGCAGTACATACATCTGTCTTAGTAATTATTAAATTTGTTAGGCCAGTGTCAGCATTCTTGTTGCTACTGATCGGTAAATTACCATCATCGAGAGTGAACACTCTAGCAAAGTAAGCATTAAATAGGTTTGAGAGCACCTGAGGGATCAGTGATAACCGAGCCACCATCAATGATGACAGGGATTGGTGCTTTGGGTTCATGTATTTACGTATATACCGGTGGAACACAGTCTTATTGTTCGACGAAATTATTCGCTCCTCATTTGCTCGTGCTACCCTGCATACACAGGCTCGATAGGCCTTACTTGTTTTTTTTGAATTCAGCTAAATCTATTTGCTGTTTATATCTTTGCCGCCTTTGCCACAACTTACACTTTTTAGTGAGAAGTTTTTTAACTTCTTTACTTCTTTGGTTTACCCTAACGGAAGTGGACCTGAGAGGTGCACAATTGCTCACGACATAATTAACCATATCTAGGAATGAGGTACACATTTCATTTACACTTTGATTGTCGGTCAAAATATTGAACCACACAACTCCCTCAAATAAATCTAATGCTAACTGGTAGTCAGCAGCAGCGAAACATCGACCCCCTGGTTTAGTAACCTGGCCGCAAATACCAACAATCTTGAAACCCATGGAAACGTGTGGTGGATCATCCGCCTCAGAGAATGGTGGCTCACAACTCACACCAAAAGACAGTGCCTAGGCTATTAGTAAAAACCAAATCTAAAACATTATCACCCTTGGTGGGAAACTAACCATTTGAGCAAATCCATTTGATTGGAGAAGGGTTAAAAAAGATTCTTCGCGGCAGTTAGCAGTTGTCAAATTGCACCAGTCAATCCCTGGCTTATTGAAATCACCCAATAAGACGACACTATAATCGACATTAATATCAGACAATAAGAAGTTGTTCAGTAACAAGCACAGCTTCTCATCCCTATATATAGTCACATGGTGGGTGATAAATAAGGATTAGACGAGTTTTACCACCTAGTAAGACCAAATCAAGGACGAGACCCTGGGTATTCTTCATATCTGAGGACGACCAAGGTCCCTTAATTACCTTAATTTTGTCAGAAACTAGCACACAGGCACCTCCACCTAAGGTATTCCTATCATTTCGGTATCTAGACACACGTTAGTGTGTCGCCGCCAAGTAACAGTAGATCATCCCATTGTAGACATCCGATTGTTACAAATTGATTGTTATTGATAAAAAGGCGGCTCACTAGCAGACATGTGTCTGTTAACTGTAAGCAACTAAAAGCATATTTTGGCATGTTGAGGATAAATCCCAATGCGATAGAAATGTTTCAAATTGTGGAAAATGTAAGGGAAAGGGTCAGAGATAAAGAAAAACTAAAATTTAAAGGATGAGTGTCCACCAATCATAGAGAAAAAGATGCGTCAATAACGTTGTTTTTATGTTACTGTCTAGCTAGCTAGCTAATAAGATTTTTCCCATGTTAAATCCCATAGACTTTTTGCTCATGGCTAGCGCAAAATTGTGAAGGCCTACGTACCTGAATTTTTGCACACGGATGCTTGGTGATCTGAGGATGGTCCTTTTGTTGGTTTGGGGGTTGTAGGGGTCAGGACAAATGCGTGGGAGGGTTTTGAAATTTGCCACCGGCGAATTTAAATTTCGTTTCTTTTCCAACTTGCAACCAAAGATTTTAAGCAACAATGGCTTCAACAATCAAGACTGGTCCTTAGATTTATTGTAAAAGCCTGGACGAACTAAAAACTGAACTGTAACGAAGGACAAAATAAAGAAACATTAACGTTGCCGTGGATTGCGTAAGAATAAAGGGATGCACGTTAGATGATGGTTACGCAACAATACGAGCATACACGAGCTAATGGGTTTTTTTGTTAATAACCCCCCCAAAAAATGCTTCGCATTTTGCTGTTTTAGTAACAGCGACCTTCGGGGGTTTCTGCATGACTAAATGTGAACGAAATCTTGAAAAATTAAGGGCAAGTTGCAGGGATAAACAAAACAACTGAAGGGGATGCGCTGATTGAGTGAGCGAAGCGAACGAAATCAGCGATTGTTAGTCAGTGTGTGCAAAAATGAGATTGAAGCATCCTAAACAGACGGTGTAATCTTATGTACGTTCACAGTCCTATGAAAGTTGTGATATCCACCCAAAACCAAAACTGGTAGAAAAACCCGCCAAGTTTCCAAAATTGGTCGGCCTTTGAAGGCAGTGATATCATTCCACCAGGGAAAGGCCGCCAAGGTTAATCCTATTAGCCAAGTTAATCGCACCGACTAATACTTTGGACGTTAAATGAAAACTTGAAGATTGCTACCGCTAGTAGCAATCTTCTAGTTTTCATTTAACTTTCGAACTATTAATATGTGCGATTAACTTGGCTAATAGAATTAACCTTGGCGGCCTTTCCCTGGTGGAATGATATCACTGCCTTCAAAGGCCGACCGTTTTTGGAAACTTGGCGGGTTTTTCTACCAGTTTTGGTTTTGGGTGGATACTGGATAATCTTTAGGTGATATCATGGAATCAGTCAGGTATTCATTAGCCCAGGTTTCCGTTATACAAATTATGCCAAAGGTGCCAGGCCCAAGTAAGTCATGCAGTAGATCCAACTTATTTTTTAGACTTCGAGCATGAAACATTAAACATGATAACTCTCTTTGTTTGCTAGTTATACAGTTATTTACCTTACTAACATAGTTGATCAAATTGGATTGAACTGGAGTCAGTGGTGCTCGAACAGGGATTGATATTACTGTGTCAGCATCACCATTGATATTTTTAATATAACCCTTACCAATTAAAATTTTTTTAAACTTCACCAAGAGCAGCCTTGCGAAGGTGTGAAAGGTGCAAGCCGTCAGAACTCAACATTTGTCTGTCAGTCCCTATAAGTTCCCACACAGATAATAAACTGCACTTACAACTTAAGCACATCTTATTTAGTTCCTCATTACATTGCATTAGGTGTTCAAGAGGAACGTAACGTCGGATCCTACTGCGTTTACAGGGAAACAAACCAACCACTCCAATACTAGCCATTGGTCAGCTTTTACGTACTTCGCCTATAAGGGTTGCAGGTCGGTTGGCAACTTGTCTAGGCGAGTCACTCACAACGTTGTAAGTACCACACAACAAAATTACTTTCACTTTGTCATCTGTCTTCTGTAATATACCGTTAATTCTTGGTGACAATTGCTCCACTCGTGCTCCAATGTGCTTTGAATGAGGAAGTGGTCGCGTCATGACGGAAGGACGTCGTTTGCGGAGCTCCGAAATATTTCGGTACTGTACTTATTTGTTATCTGCTGCAGGGCCTACCACCCCTTGCAATTTGTGCTACAACTTAATACATACCTCTTGTGCCAGCGTACCAAATTCGGTGGCTGATATTGTTCGTGACAACGAAACTCCGGACGATTTGGTTCCTGGAGTACCAAGGCTACCTATACGTAAAGCTTAACATTAGAAATTCGACGCGTCGTCCAGTTAGCCACCGATTCTGCCACCAGTCGCGCTATTTACACCCCAAAAATGAACTGCTCTAACATGCGGACCTTTGGGCAAAAAAAATGATCGCACTGTAACGAGGTTCATTTGATGCGACAACAATGTAAACTATTTTCATTGTTGTGAAGAAGAACAGACGGCGTCACTGGCAGGAGAAATTCTCCATTGTTAAACAATAGCTTTCATAGTAAACGTTTCTGTCAACTGATTAGCAGTAACTGACTGCAACTGGTACCAAAAGCTTTTATAAAGCGTGAGCGCCAGAACTAATAAACCAATAACTTGGTCTTGGATATTAGAAATTAAAAGCACCAAAGATAGCAAGTCATAAAAAAGCCTTAAAAGAGCACAAAATACAGTAAAGATACAAGGTTTCGGGGATTGCCACACCCCGTTATCAAGTGCAAAGAATAAAAATTAGGGCACACGTATTATGACATGCCAAGCTGTCAAGGCCAACACAAACACACAAATAAATTTCAAATTAAAAAACCAAAATTTTAAACTAAACCTAAGCTTCCCTGAGCATGACGGGGTGCAGCCATCCCCAAAACGTTTTGTCTTTACTGTATTTTGTGCACTTTCGTTGCTTTTTGTGACTTGGACTTGGATAAGTAAGCTACTTCTTGTCTTGATTGTGACAGTGCATTCTCGCATTCGTAACTTATAACTTAGTTTTAGTTCATATATGCAGAAATTTCTCATATGCTGTGTTATGTTTAATAATGCAAACCAATACCTGTGCAGATAAATCCCAATATGGTTTAAGAGTGCTACAGTTGTTAAAATGTGAAGTAGAGTAAAGAAAAGCAAAAGCAGATTAAGACAAATTAAAATGTATTACACTAAATTAAAACGTGTACGAAAAAAATACGAATTAGATTGAAATAATTTAAAATAGAAAACAAGAAATTGTGGTAATTTAAAATGTATTAAAGAAAAATTAAAGCGAACATTAGGATAAACAAATATAGATGCAAACCAATTTCCGTTGCCTTTTGGACTTAAATTACAGATTGCCTGGCGCTGATTGAACTCTCGACGTTTGAGACGAAAGGCCGAAGCCCTACTGAGCCATGCTCCATGTTACTATGGCTCAGTGGTAGGACTTCAGCCTTTGGTCTCAAACGTCGACGGTTCAATTCTCGCTCAGGGAGTTTGACATTTCATTTTCAAAGGCAACGGAAATAGGTTTGCATCTGTATTTATTTATGCACTAATCGTGCCGATTTGGCTTTCCATCCTGTTTTTAAAATGGAAAACTGGCTACACAAAAAAAAAGTAAATAAATAATCACACAGATTGGAGTTAATTACAAAAAATTAAAATACATTACGCTAAAGCAGAATATCTAAGACTATGGTAAATAACACAAATTCAGTCAAGTTGAAATAAATGAAAATAAAAAACAGTTGCTAAAGGAGCCCTATAAGAATATAGAAATAAAATCACTCATTTCATTAAAAACAAATACATTTCAGAAATTGAGAAGATACTGGTTTCATTTGCAGGGGTCAGTTCCAAGTTTTATCTACAACAGTGAAGAACTGAAGTGAACAATTGCATGAAATCTTAAAATTATTACTTTGTCCAATAGCCATTGCTGTCAACCACAGCTCGCATTCGATCGGGCATCGATTGAGTGATTTTCTCTAAATATTCACGATTAATAGCAATGCGGTCCCATGCTGCCTGGACGTCAGCCCACAAGCGGTCAGGTGTATCGGCCGTTGAATTACGAAGTTCATGCACCAACTCCGACCAAAAGTTTTCTATCGGAGACATGTCAGCTCCTTTGGGAGGCCATTGCAATACTGGAACATTTAAATGAGTCACAGTCCATTCCTGTACAATTCTTGCTGTGTGTACAGGCGATCTGTCGTGCTGGATGGTCCGGTTTCCTTCAGGAAACCTATTCCGAACTCCTGGAAGAAGAATGTTGTTCAAAATTTCTACATATTGTTCAGCTCTTAAATTTCCGGTGATTTTGTGGATCTCACCTAAACCTTCCCCAGACATCCAACCCCAAACTGGTACACTGAATCTACCACTTATTGGAACCTCGTATACAAAAGCTGGATCATACCGATCTCGAGGCCGTCTAACCCAAATTGTCCACAAATTCAACTTTTCGTCAGTTATGAAGACTTTATTCCAGTCTGCTAATGTCCAATTCAGATGTTGCTGAGCAAACGCCAGTCGTTGTTCGATGTGACGGGGAGTTAATTTGTCTTTTTTGCCAGCTCGCCTTCCATACAATCCGTCTTCTCTTAATCTGCGTCGGACGTTACTGGTGCACTGTGGGAGCTGGAGATCTCTTTTAATTTCCGCAGACGAAAAACGTGGCTGCATAATAAACAAAGATGGAAAAAGTTGTCAACTTTTCTTTAGTGCATTCTTTATTACTTGTTTGAGACAACGAAAAAGCTACATAGGCATTCTACAACACTGAGAAAAGATTAAAAAAAAAATGTAAATAATTAACAAAAAAACAAATTTATAATACACAGTCTACAAATACAGTGGTCTGTTAGCTTATTGTGTCTAAGTTTCTGTGTGTGCCACACAAGAACGTTTCCAAGTTAGTTCGGATGTGGTTCAAATTTCTGACAATGGCGCTCAAAGATGATATTCATACCTCAAACGATATATGGGGGGATTGAGGCTTAATGGAGCGTTAACTGCTTAGCCACAGTGCAATGGGGTGGGGGCCGAAATTCAACGTGGAGCACTGGTAATAAATCATGTAAGTGAAGCATTAAAGAACTGCTCTGTAGAACTCTGAGTAAAAACATTTCCGCACTGTGAATATGTCCAATGAACTAGTGTATCATTTCTACCTCGGCCAAGTAATGCGATCTTCAGAACTCGAAATAAGCATTGAGAACTGATATTGGTAAATCATGTTTTACTGTGCGCTCCATCAGTAGATGGAATGCCTTGCTACATTATGTGATGAATACTACAACGATCAGCAGCCGAACGAACAGCTACTACAAACTCTTAATTCCTTGACTGATGTTTTCAGCATGTGCTCTTCACTCTCACTGTCGTAAATATCCATCACTATAATTTTTAAGCCACCTCTGGTGAAAATAGCTACTCTAAAACAGTGCCGGCAAGAAACAATAAGATTTTACATTCTGACAACAATAACAAGAACACCACAAAATCCTTCTCAAACCCGGATGGATGAAGATGCCCCCCTACCCCCTCCAAATATATATTTCTTATTTTAAGTTGGCAAGGCGAAACAGCCTGCCGTCACCTTAAACTTGTTGAACTTCAGTTGATCAGTAGCACACCCAAAGAGAGGAAGGGTTAGCCCCGAAGTTAAGATGTGCAAATTGGACAATTAAGTCATTTACTCCAACTTTACAAAAATTGACTATTTTTAATATCTGCAGGCACTAAAATTGATAAAGTGAGTGAGTGAGTGAGTTTATCTATTTATAAAAAAAAAACTGCCCTAGTTTTAAGATGGCGAAAAAAAAAGGAATTCTTACAAGATATTTTACTGTTGTTAAAAGAATTTACGAATGCTAAATATAAATTAAACACCATCTGAAAGCAATGAAAACGAGTATATATTATATCATGTTTTAAAATCTTCCAAAAAAAAAGATTCCTTGCAGTGACATTAATTATTGCAGTTAAAGAAAATGTATAATGAACTTTACTACTGGATAAGCAAGCTGTTTTTAAAGTTCTTTTCTCCGAAAGCAGAAACCACACTGAGCGTTTCAATATATTTCATCTGAGAATAACTGACGACTGCGGTGGAAGAATAGTTTTTTGAGTTCATTACAATTTTACGAAATTTGCCCATTTATGCCTAAAGAATCACTAAGCATAAACTATTAGCCTGTCAAAAGGCTAAGAAAGAAGGCAAAAAAATTGAGATTAACTTTATAACATAAATTAAGTCCCTGCCACTCAGTGATGGCCAGCGTAGTTTGAGAGACTACCATCCACCTTCAATAGCTATGGGATTTATTGTGGCTTATTCTGAAAGTTACCTCGAGTCCCGCTGATGATCGAAGGTTTCCGGTTCGAATCCCAGGGCATTTTCCTTCCCCATACTAGACATTTTTATCCGACTATTCGTTTAGTTCGGTTTAAATTAAGCCGGTACTCATCTATAAGATCATTAGTTTGCTTCAGTTAACGCTAGGCTCCAAGAAATTTATTTTTAAAATTTCCTGGATCTTACTTCGACTTATATATGTAAATAAAAATGGGGATGACGATAACTTTGGCCCCTTAAAATTAAACTTGTTTCACCATTTTAGGAAAACAGTAAAACGCTTACCTGATTCAATGAAAGGTTAAAAATGGCTTCATCTTGATCATTAGTAGTGCATCTTGGGCGTCCGCTGCCTCCTTGCCTACCAACTTGACCTTCGTTATTCCATCGTTGTCTCCACCGCCGCACAGTCGCAACACTACAGTTTAATTCTATTCCAACTTCACCACATATCATACCCGCTTCTAGAAGTCCAACTAGCCTTCCTTTCTCAACAGAATTTAGCTGTCGTGGCATTATTGTGACCATAAAACTTCCACCATTAACGAAAGTGAAGCGATTATTTTATATTCATTGTATGAGTGTGTTCGAGTTCATTATCTCGGGCTACATTGTGAACGCTTTCATGATGCGCCAACAATACTGTTTCTAGCATCACAAGTATCATTGTTGAATGTTTTGCTTAAACCCTCCATACAGCGGAAACGATCATTTTTTTTTTGCCCTAAGGTGTACGTGTGACACGCGATACGCGGATTTTAAACTTAAAACACTGAATTGACACGAAATAATTAAACTTTAACAACAATGGCTTCACGCTACGTACCTCTTTGTTCACTCGACGACAAAACAAAGCCTCCGGAGGTTTAATTTCGTGAATTTCAAGCAGAAGAGCAACCAAGGTACATGTGTATTGTACTGTATGATACGCTACGGCGTTTTCAATTCTCATTAAAAATGTGTTCAACGATCCTTTAACGTAGCAGTAAATCGTCCGAAGACTTCAAGAATAGTCACCATTACCGTAAAATAATGTTTGTTTAGCGCTGCAACACCGGTAAATCTTATAATGAGAAGATATCACGTTTTTGTGCATCCCGCCAACACTAATCAATGCTACGATTGGGGTTTTTCGTTCTTCGTGTTCAGCGCAACGCTTGGACGACGCGTCTAGCATGCTACGTGAAACCATAGATTAGAAAGTTAACTAGATGTACCGTCTCACCTCTTCCCATACTACGCGGACCTCTAGCGGAAGTTGCGGCTACTAATACCTCTGCTAATGCTTT
>JAHWFP010190811.1:0-18424 GCA_023313725.1 Lithobius niger
AAGACCAAAGCAGTTACTCCTCTCTTCCCCCACGTTTGATCCCCCCCAGGTATGATATGGCACATATCCTGAGTTTGGAATAGAAACGGTGAATCATTACGAGGTATTTAAGAACTGTTTACCCCAAACCTGGGGGGGGGGGGGGCTGTAACTAAAGACTGGTGCATTTCCGGACCCATGTTTATAGGACTTTTTCTTCTTATCTTTGATCACACAGCGGACCCTCAAAATATTTGACACCAATTTACGAACACCCTGTATACCCCTTATGAAGGGTTCATTGGTTTCCTAATTAAAAATTTATGTATAATTTACCGCTGAAATTAGCAATAACTTCCGGCATTCTAAATTTATACCGCAACCACAAGCTAAGGTAAAATTAAATTGACTTTTGACTACTTTTCCTGTAATGGACCAAAAACTAAAAAGTAAGCAAATAAGGCCAGAAAAAACTAGTAGGTTTCAAACTCTTGCTAGTGTCCGTTTTAGAGCTAAGTGAAAAGAAGAAACACTGATTGGAAGTTCAACTAAAACAAAGTTACAAGGCAGAACACTTCACGCTGTTCTATGTCATGTATATTCATTATGCAAACGAATTTAAATATTTTAAAGTTTTACATAGGTGAAACTAGGCTCACACTGTTGGCGTTGCTACAAGTTTCATATAATTTCTTCGATCCTCTAGAGCATCACAAAATTGATGTAAAGATTATTTAGCAGAAAGATAATTGCAATTATTACTAACAGTTAGTTCACCGCATTCCTCAACGCGACAGCTTGTGATATGCAACATTCAAAACGTTTGTTTACGTGTTATATGCCAACTCCTACGGAGAAGACCTCTAAGGTGATAGTTGCGCCCCCTGAGTTGATAAAACGGATGTCAATCATTCTTTTCGCGTTTAGGAGTCTAAAAAAAGCCAACAATGACACTACACGTGAAAAGTCTACATAATAAGATCGTCTAACTCAAGATTACTACTTTTAAGTGAAGCCTCAAACAATCACTTACACACTTTAAACTTGCGGTGCACGATGCTCATTGCTCCCATGCAAATTAGTCGGCAACAATATGAATCTTAACAAACGCTTTAACAACTACTTCAAACTTGCCCCGAGGAGGATCATCATTGCTCCAATGGTTAAAGGTTAAAGGGTTTAACGAGCGTTAACCACTCCTGGTCATCTGCCCGAAGCCCTAAGGCCCTATGTCTGCTCCAATGGAAATTGGATAACAACAATAAGAATTTAAAAATCGCTTTAACAACCACTTTAAACTTGAGGTGCACGAAGCTCTTCATTGCTCCCTTGCGGCTGAAATAAATTTATTATCGGGCCCAGAGCCAAGTGCCCTCCCTAACCTAAATACAATGCCGTAACACCAACTTCACATTCCACCAAACAAAAGGCACATGAATCACTTAACAGCCTGAAGTTACATAAACCTTCCCTCTCACACTGTGTACAAACTACAGATCCCAGAGACCTAATCAACAGAGGAACACACAGACCTACAGGAACGTACTGGTTGAATTAGAATAACCATCTATAGCCCGCAAACATTTGATCGTGCCCTTCGGCCTAATTGAGCATAGAAGATCCGCGAGAGAGATGCTCTGATCAATCCATAAACCTAATTTCCGTCTGGCAGTCACATGCTTTGGACAATGAAGTAAGAAGTGGGTTACAGAGTTCTCCGCACCTCATCTCGAGCAATCAGCAGTGCTACTCCAACCAAGACGTAACTGACAGTGTTGCAACTGGTTTTGGCCAGCCCGTAGCCTGGCCATCAGATGGGCTGCCTAGTACGGCAGATCATTAAGCAACGATTCACATCTAAACACTGATTGAATTGCCAAAAGTGCACGACTGGTCTGGGCTACGTCCCACTCAGCCTGCCATGCCCACGTGGTGCTAGCACAAATAGCCCGACCGCAAACCCTGACGGATTGTGTCAAAGACATAACATTCACACATGCTTTAACCGCATGATTGGAAACTGCGTCTGCAAGCTCGTTGCATGCAAGTCCACTGTGCCCTCGTACCCAGGCTAGTGATGGGAGACTAGTCTGTAGCGCCTGCCACAACTTCCAGCAGATCGTGTACACTATGGGATCACTCATGTCAAGGTTTTCAGCCTCTTGGCGAATCGCATGCAGACGTGATTGCGAGTCCGTGTAAATGACAAATTCGGGTAAATCGAGGTCTGCAGCAATATCAAGCGTGATCGATATGGCCGCAAGGTCGCAAACATGACTTGAGACCACAGAAACTAGTCTGTGGCCTATATCCATTATCCAGCTTCAGACTTGGTAGGTGGACCCCTCATACCCCCCACACCGTCTTCAACAATGAAAGAAGCATCACGGAAAATTGAACACGCAGACGTTGTACCCGAGTGAAAAACCGGGAGAATATCCGGGCACCATTGCCAGGGACAAGGAGAACAGAGGTGAAGAACGCCCTGTACTAAACTAGAATGAGATGCCATTAAGAAAGACACGCTTTTCTGGCAACAGCCAGACTATTCCGGAGCTTGACAGTAAGGGTTGTGTAGTCATGCAACAGACCTCCAACTGAACCCTTGAGCCCTCTGCTCAGATCCCCTCTGCTTAGATTCCTGCCTGAAGCACACCACTTTCAGAAGTTCCTCTGCCCTGAGATGTAGAGGAAGCTCATTTGCTTCTAGCCACAGAGCTGAGTCTGGTGTGGAAACCAAACAACCCGTAACCACTCTCAAACAATCTTAACACAGGTCTGTAGACTACGAATATGTTGTTGCAACAAAAGCAAGGAATGGGAGGTGATAATCAACAACTGACTTTATGAAGGTATGGTAAGCAGATAGAGGCATTCCTCTTTTCAATAGTATTCCAGGATTATAATTAAATTTACAATTTACCGCTTAAATTAAGCTTTCAATACTGCGATGAATATTCCCATAAAGACACTGGAACTCGAGCACTGACTTCCTCACTCAGAGCACAAACATGATCTGTCCACTCCAAGGTTCCATCCAGCACGACTCCAAGATACTTAACTCTAGACACTGCTGTGATAACAGCACCTGCAACTCTTATTTGTATTGGCAACGATCTTACAGACACAAATCTGGATAGAACCAACAGTTCGGTCTTTGCTAGACAGACCACGTTTCGCAAGATTGAGAACAGCTTGCTCAAGAGCTGACTGCACATACACTACCATGGATTGGGGATGCTTACCTACAAACCATAATGCAACGTCATCTGCATAGCAGACAATGTTGCATACAATTTATATAGTAGCACATCATTTATAGCCACAGTGGATAGAATAGGGCTAAGACAACTACCCTGTCAGAGAACACATTTCATGGAGGCTTGTCTTGACCAGAACCCATTGACTTGGGGGACAAAGGCTCTTTTGCCAAGAAGTGCAGTAATTGCGCTGACAAGGCGTGAACTGACTCCCAATGCTATCAACGATGCCTCAACCCACTCAATACTAACAATATCATATGCCGCTTTTATGTCAAGAAAGACCGCTATGAGAGTAAAACCACAAATCCTAACCTCATGGATACTAGAAAGCAAGCACAGCACCGCATCTTGAGCACTACGATTTTCACGGAAGCCAAACTCGTAATACTCTAGATGCCAGCTCAGACGACACACTAGCATCCGTTCGTATAGTTTCCTAACACATGAATGCAAAGCTATAGGCCTGTAGTTTTTTTTAATCTGATTGCTGACTCCCTACTTTATGTACAGGGACCAGAATTGTAAAAAGCCACGATTGCGGAACTCGCTTGCCATCAAGCAGGCCCTGAAAAAAGCATAGCAGCAACTTTTTACCTTCACTCGATAAGGATCGAAGATTTACATAGGATATGCCGTAGATGCCAACAGCACCGTACCACTTACACTTGTGAAGAGCACTTTCAAGCTCTGATTTACGAAAACCACAATTATTCGCATCTGCACATATTGCTCAGGGTTGGTGGGAGATAGCGACCCACAGGGCAGAGAATAGACACTAGCAAAGAGCTGGTTGAAAGCATCTCCTAGAGCCTCAGTTCTAAAGATATTGCTATCCAGTGCACCAGTTATTGCATCTTGATCATAAGTCCAAATTGTCCTAGTCTTTCTGTCCTGTGGGCACGTAGCACACAACGCATCAGCGATTGAACACGCTCAATCTTCAGGCACAAATACAGATACGAGTCCTGTATTAGGCTTTTGCTACCCGAAGAAGGTATGCAGATTCTTCTACAATTGCTTGATAGGTAAGCCACAAGGAAGTGGAAGGCACACGCTTCCACATCCTGTATGCACGCCTGTGATCTCTAACAGCCATTGTGCAGGTTGTAGTCGCCAAGCATCACTATTTTTCTGTGATCGCAATGGACATCTGGTCCGTTGTGTGCCATCATGGTCTATGCACCAAGTGTGAGGGGCTCCATTATCCACGACTGGCCTCCACTGTCGCAAGGCACTCGAAGGTGCACAACTTGCTCCAATAGGCCACGAGGCAATTGGCAGGTGATCACTACCTCTAAGATCATCGGAGACAGAAAATGAATACACACTCACCATCTCTGACGAACAGAGGAAAAGATCTAAAATAGACTCAAGCTGTATGCACTCTGCCATCTAACAAAAGTGGGAGAGCCAGTATGTACCACAGACAGGTTCAGATCGTCTTTGACCTTTACTAGATTACGGCCTGCCTCGTCACATTGAACCAACCCCCACTCAAAATGCTGCACATTAAAGTCTCCTGCAATAATGCCGGGAGACATAAACTGGTTTCCAGGATGTACCAGCTACTCTATTAGATGCGTGCAGGAAGACTAGCGTCACACACTTCATACCCATCCACACTTTTATGCTACATGCATCTATACCTCTACAACTCTTACGCACCAACTTCAAATATGGCACCTTCCATTTTACAAAAATTGTGATACGTGAATCTGAACTAGAGGTCACGCAATCAACGTTCATCAAGGTTGATCGTGCTCACTCACGTAAGCTTGCCTCTTGCACACCAAGTATGTCTACTTGTTGTAAAAGACTGTCAATTTCACCTCTGTAAATAAAATCCCTATGAGGCATTGTCGGCGAATTACTTTCTGCCTCAACAAACATGCCAAAGCTGCCATGCCAAATGTTTCAACTTTGTTCTACAAAAAGATATTTATTTCTATCCCATAGAAATATTTAAATGTCAGTTCCTGAAGACCAGAAAAGATGTCTGGTCTGCACCAGACTTGGGGTCGCTGTTTAAGTGAGCGAAGTGAACGAAAATCGGCATTTGCTACCCAGTATGCACAAAAATCTGATTGGCCGGGTTTCAGTTTGGGGGAATTTCCATTAGTTAGGGGGTACTTATCCAACACCATCTGTGTGTAGAACGGGCTTCCTCTAGTCTACATAATCTACATAATAAGATCGTTGAACTCAAGACTAGGATGACTAGTAACTATCTAAGAAGCACTTTAATCATTTTTCATTCTTGGTGCACGTGTTCGTCACGTGTTATGACTTTATTTATTTATTTATTACAGTTACAGGAGTCTAAAAGCCCAAACAGTATGCACTCCTTCGTTAAACTTAACCTACTTAACCTACATCACGAATATAACAAAGCCATGGAACACCTAGGCACCGCAGAGTACCCCATAAAATGCCCCATCGCTGCACAGAAACCAAAGACACCCCGGAAATGGACATATGGTCTCCTGGCCACCTGGACACCCAGGACCTCTATGAGATCTCCAACTCCCACTCAGCCCAGTGTACCGGTACTGCACCCACTGTCTGCACTCAAGCCGAAAATGTGACATCGAATTCTCAGTTTCACTGCTGTCGCAAATCGGAGACGGCCTCTACCCCAGCTGAAACATATGTCCATTGGGGAGAGTGTGACCCATCCGCAGATGCAACACGAGCCTGGCGACACGAGCCCAGCATCCCTCCTAGAGAGAAATCCTAGAGCTGTTGGTGCGGAAACCGAAAAGATGAATGGTGTGAAGAATTTCTTCTCACAGCCATCCCATTCCTCCTGCCAGTCAACAACAGATAGAGACTGCATAACCAGTTGGAGATCCCTGTGAGACAGGGCAAACTGAACAGGGACCCCACGCCCCCATTTTCCACCACCCATTTTGCCCCAACTAGGTGGACAAGCACGCACTCTACGTTTGGATGCTTCCCTCTTCTCCTCACTACATGGCCACCCACGGACAAAGTACCCCAGCAGCACCCCTAGGGCAACCGGACGTCTCCCAGAACAGGCAGAAGGCAGCCACAGACTCATGGGAATCCCCACAAAAGAAGAACCAAGTGAAATCCGATGGCTTCCTAGAGTGCTGGCATCACGCTGCATGCCTATTCCTTACTGCCCACGTTCACACCTGTGTCCACCACCCAGTTTACCCCAACCAGGGGGATAAGCACGCACTCTACCTCTTGATGCTTCTGTCTCCCCCCCTATATGGCTACCCACGGACAAAGTCCCCCAGCAGCACCCCTAGGGCAACCAGACGTCTCCCAGGACAGGCATAAGGCAGCCACAGACTCTGGCCACAGACTTTGGCTCCCAGGGTGAGAGCCACCAGGAAATGGCCGCTCCCCTGAAGTCATCAGAGACCCCAAAAGACGACCCCTCTTACACATCCGCAGAGCACATGAACAAGTCAATGACTGACTCTTGGAATACACCCCCGTACCTTCTCTTGAGAGTTGGTGCCTGTTCAACATCGTCACAAAATCCAGCTCTTCCAACGATTAGTCCAATATCCTGCCCCTAGTGTCGCTTTTTTGGCAGCCCCAGCACCAGTGATGTACGTTAAAGTCATCCCCAATGGCCAATGGCTGCGAGAGTGACTTCACCAACCTTAACCACTCAGCCTTAACCACACGCCCAACACACGCACTTGCACAGCTGCACATGTCAGGCACTCCTTTTCTAACCAAACCCGCACAATGCACAGGTCGATTAGCGGGCTGTCTTGGGTCCCCAAAAAACCGCCAGATAAGAATTGCATATCAACATTTTCACACGCGAAATTGCTCACCTGAGATAGATGTATACCCTGATATGAGAGTAGAACATCAGGAGGAAGACACACTTCCAACAAACCAAGCACACCCATTTCATTGCACAAATTGATCTCAAAATGATGACTTCGTGTGACTGTTTACCCCCTGTTGTTCCACGTACAAAAAATGAAAGGGCAGGATAAAAGGACTTTATCAGCTAGCATTACAACAATACCAAACAAATACTATTATATTAGCAGCTACCACATACTACAGCAGCAAGCAACCACATTTCACTCGAACCTTAAACCAAATCGCAGGCTTTGAACTCACCCGACTCCTGGGACCACATAACAGAAACACTGTCACCAATGTCGGAACCCAGGATTCAAGGCCAGTCCCATTGCTCACCCCAAATTTACTTATTTTCACCACTAAGATAGCACTACTAGACCCTCATGCCAGAAACAACCTCCACTCCGGCACAAGATACACTTATCACGTGGACAGGTCCTGAGGACTAGAACCTCGGAGCACATTCTCGGCATCACCATCTGCACCACCACCTGCACCCCCTCCACTTAATCATCACAATTTTCACCCACACCCTACTGACCACCACTCAGCACCATAACCTTCGCCGAGGGCGCCTTTACTACATTTTTAGCGCTGCTGGGACCAGGCCCTGCCGCTGAAACTGGGGGGGGGGGACGCCATCCCTGTCATTCTCAACCACAGCCACATCAGGACCAGAAACCGAGACGTTTTCACTCCGATCCTCAGCTCCACCAGCACCTACCACATCAGCCGCAGCACGGGCGCGCTCCCTCCCGCCTCCTGACATTCTTGCACGGATTGCTACTTGGGATGGTGGCATTTCACACTGCACAAAACACATTGGGGCAGGCTCACTGCATGTAACTTTGCATTCTACAGCAGAGGCAACGCAGGGCCCTGTCAGCAATGGCTAGCAAGCAGGGAATGCAGTTAACACCCCCCACATCCGGCAAATCTTCAAGCAACACCGAGCTCTGCAGCCAAAGCACCACAACGCGAACACCAGTAAGACAGTGAGTAAGCCTCTGTATTTTGTGAAATTCACATCTATGGACCCGTAATTGACCTAAGCCCACTCAATATCAGAAGCCTTGGTCTCTAAGAGCAGCCAGTGCAGGTGGATGCGAAATAGATGGTCATGGAGGTCGTACAACGTTGCAGCACAGCCATTGAGAGATAATGTAGTAGCAGCCACCACGTTCTGCTATAAGTCGAGCCAACAAATTCCACTAACTTGTCATAGGGCGGTCAAATCTGTCAAGGCATCTCTGACGTGCACTGAATGATACGGCTTACCGGCTTGATCCACGGCGATTACCACGACAGCGGCACGTCAAAGTTAGAGAGGCCACCTCGGTAAAGTTTCTTGACCCACAACAGCTTCCTATCGTTCAAAGCTTCTTCCAAGTCATAAACCAGCAACTCACTACTGGTCACCACGCCATCTGCACCACTATGTGCAGCGCTGGCATACGTGGGAGGCCAGCCCGCCTGACATAAATCCCATCGTGCACAAGTCGTAATGACCCCGTGTTTGTTTACATCTGCAACAGAGAGGCTCTCACGATTATTGCGAATTTCTCGAACAATGTTAACATCACCACCATTGTATGGAGGATTATTGTCGTTGGGCTGATTGTCGTCCGTAAGGCCCCCACCTGAAATAAACAAATACCCACCTGAAATGCCAAACAAATTGAGATGTACTTCTTCAACCCACGACTCACCGCTTCTACCAACGTATTGGTGTATAATTCATCAGACACCTGTTCCACATCGATGTACCGGTGTAAGAAAACACCCTTATTTCTCACCTCCAGCTCCGTGAAACTACGGTGAACAATGCTTGGTCCACGTGCTATGGATTTCAAACTTTCGTCGAAACTGTTGATTGTTGATGGATAAAATGAAAGAAATGGTAGCTGCTGGGCTGCTTTGCGTGCGCAACCTGAGCAGGGGAGATGATGACCCGGTGAGCAGGATCCTTAGATATTATGGGACACTGAGTGAAAAGATGCGTGGGCTCTTAGGTGATGCAGAACTGGGAGTCTCGTTGGGGCAGCAGGTGCGGGGTCACCCACAGCCTGTTGCGTGTGCTGCAGTGCACAGCCCCTGGTCGTGTTGCCCGGAGCTCAGATGCATTTTCGGAAGAGGTCCAGTGGATTGTGATGTTTTCTGTGATGCATCGTTTTTGGTTGACAATTTGTTTGGTAGCATTGGAGTGGCGGTTCCATCGTTGGAATTGTCACTTCCACGGCTTGTGCTGTTTGCCACGTCCAGTACATTGTGTGAGCTGCTAGCACAGTCAGTCGCACACTCAGTCGCTTTGGACATTGCTCTAGATTTGCAGCTGCCTTCGTTTTCACTGCAGACTGACTCGCCTTCAAGTTACAATCTGTTTAGGCGTTTGTGTGAACTCCTAGAAGTTAGTGATCCCCTTATTTTCACAGTTGCGTGGACATTCTGGGTGGCAACCAGATCGAGTGTTGTTCTGATCAAGTGGGTCAAGGGGCACAGTGGAAACCGAGGGAATGATCGTGCTGCTGGCTCGCGCAGCTGCTCAATGCTGTAGCGCTTCAGTCTCCCTGGTACTCTCTGTTCGCATGCGCAGACCAGCAAGTCGACAGTGGTTAATGGGTTTGTGGCAGGATGATTGGGATGCGACCCACTGTGTGCAGAGGTTTCTGTGCCAAACACCCGGTTTGCAGCACTGTGTCAAATTTAGACAGGCTGGGTTACCGAGATGAAAAGGTGCTTTCAAGACTTCGTGTGGGCCTTTCTTTACTGCGCGTGTATTATTTTAAATTTGGCTGGGTTGAGCCCCCTGTTTGCCATTGCCAGGTCTGTCAGGCAGAAAAAACGCCCGAGCATGTCCTCCTTTTTTGCAGACAGTATGCGAAGCAATATGCTAAACTGTCTTCCTGGATGCGGGACCTGCCGACGCTGCAGGAGTTGCTGTCACACTAAGGTGGTAGTCAGCAGTTGGGGAAGTTGCGAGCTGTTGCGAGGTTTAATTCTGAAGTTAGGTTAGGCGTCTAGGAGTATCTCTTCTTCCCTCTGGTGGCTGCTCATTGGTGGCTGTAACAAGAGTGCTAGTGCAAGTAGCTGGCTTGTTTGGCGCTCTTGCCGTAAAAGGTGTGGTGCAGTGTGAGACCGGTGTGTAAGTGAGTGAGTGTATCATCCATGACATAAGTGAAGTGAGTCACTGGGCCAAAGCCAAGAAGAAATTACGTGCGGTGCGAAACAGTGGAAGGAGAAGTAGAGGCGTGAAGACGTGGAGATCTTGAATGCTACAGTGCAGTGCAGTGTGGTGGTCCCGGACGACAGAGAATAATGCAGAAGAGAACAGGTGGAGGAGCGATAGTGGGTTTGTGACAGCATTTGGTGGTAGTTGTTGTAGTGTGTGCGTAGTGATGGTTGGTTGTGGTGTAGTGGTCTATAGTGTATATTAGTTGGGGCGTACGGCTGCGGGCCATGGCCTCAAATAAATGTCGTGGAAAGAATCCGTGGCGCGTATAGTTTTAAAGTAAACTAGGCCACGTTCATCGAAACTGGCAGCTAGAAACGATAGAATGGCTTTTTTTATTTATTTTGTAGATGCACGCTTGCAGAGCTAAACTGAATTGTTTCAACGTGGACAACAAACAAATAAAAATCAATCAATCAATCAATCAGCAAACATAACCAGGGAGCACGAGGCATATCATTGCTACCTTTCTAAGGGTTTAAGGGGGTTTAACGAGCGTTAACCACTCCTGGTCATCTGCCCGAAGCCCTAAGGCCCTATGCCTGCAACAGCCAGATTCCCAGCCAGATTCTACCTTTCAAAATGGTCAGCAACAATAAGACTTCTGTAAGTGGAGTGTGGGGTACGGTTTGTTTAGATTTAGGTAGTAGTTTTAAGTTAGTGTAGAGCCGACGGAAGAAGTCGTTTTTAGTGCTCTCGTAGACTGTAAATAAATAAATAAACAATAATGAGGCATTATTATGCCGGCGATTCACTTTCTGCCTATCCCAGAAAGAAAAATTACAAAGCCTGGGCTTAAGGTTTCAAATTTCTACAACAGCGTATTTATTTACTTCCCAAAGAAATATTTAAACATCAGTGCCTGGAGACCGAGTGCAGGAAAGGGGTCGGGGCTACGTCGTGCCAGTAATTGATGATGAGTGCGCGAAGCGATAATGTGATTGACGAAACTTAATTCGGTCAAACATGGGCATACACTTGTGTGACCAAACCTTATCAGTGTTTCAAACGCTGCATCCAACACCACCGTGTGTACAACGAACTGCAGCAAGCAATACAACATTATTAGCCCGCGAACAATTTTTTCATGCAACAATACTGAGCGTGCCAATTTTTAAAATGGTTCATCCAGTGATTTGTGTCACAGGATGCGCTGATTGAGCGAGCAAAGCAAACGATAACCAGCGTTTATTAGCCAGTGTGTGCAAAAATTGGATTGAACAAACCTAATTTGGTGAAAGCGTTTTTTAGCCAGTGTGCATAAAATTTGGTTTGAAGAAACTTAATTCGGTGAAAAATGGGCATTCACATGAGAAACCAAACTGTACCAGTGTTGGAAACGGTGCATCCAAGACCAGCCTCCTCTAATCATAAAGATACTGGAGCCAATAGCACATGCCAAAAGAATAAAACACTAATATTTCGATACCAAGGTGTGTACATGCAGTATCAGCACACACGGCCTTCCTTCACAACGTTGGTTACTTGCCACCAGAAAGGAACAAACAGCTATGAAGATTTCCCCTATTCTTAACCAAAAGTTGTGCAATCACCATTAGGGGTTACCCTAATAAGATTTAGCCGCTCAGTTCTCTCCTGCTAGCCCTAATGTTCAGTTGACACCTAATTTGGGTCTAAATACTACTACAGCAGACCTAAATGTGAGTATGTCAAGCCCTACAATGACTTTACCAAATAGAATTATTTCCACCTGTTACAAATATTGCTAGTGTTATGGGGAGTGATCTATTTGTGCCAATTGTGACTTGAAATTTGAATGTGCCTTTTCCACCCCCTTTTCTCCCTACTTGTGCAGCTTTAGTAACAACTTCTGCTACAACAGAAACTAGTTCCAATGACCCTAACATGGACTGACCCTTCTGGACAAGTACAGACATGTTCTATTTTACCAAATGACCCAGTGTTTCAAATGCTTGGTAAGCCTTCAGTAAGTGTGTCTTCAATACCAAACTATTCTACTTCTTTATCTGAACCGAGCCAAGTGTCAACACAAGTGCCTACTTATGTGCAAAAGTACTTTAATCAACCTGTTTCAGCTAGGAATTCTACTGACGCTGCCATATTTGATTTGACTGCTGAACCGGATTCAGTAGTTATTTTTTTATGAGGAGGTGCAAATCCTGTTAGTTGGCCAGTTTCAAGTTTTGCTCCTAGGCCATCATTAACTTCAACAACTATTTTTTTCAGTTCATCTATTAGATCACCTAACAGTAATCTAGTTGGTAGTAGTTCAAATATTGTTAGTTGTCATCACAGAATAATTGCAAAAGAGCTGTTGAGATGTCTACACCTTTGCCTAAAATGGAAGCTTTGAAAATTGGAGAATTTAATGGTTTAATTGACAAAAATTTTCTCTCAGCTTTTATCATGAAATCTGAGAGAATTTTAACAGTTAGGAAGGTTGATGGGAAGTTATTTATCCACCAAACGCATCCATCATGATTAACAGGGGATGCTGTTGACTGGTTTTGGGCAAATGAACCTTTTTCTAGTTGTACGGGGAGAATTTTAAAACAGTGTTTTTTGGCTAAATTTGAAGTACAGTTACATGGGTATATCCTAATTGCTAAAGTAAGAACTTTGAGAATGAAGGAAAATGAGAGTTTCACGAAGCATGTTAATAAATGCACTGATGTCTTACAAAACACAGGTGCTAGAATGAGTGATTTTGATCACATTGAGGCCATTTTGGAGACACTGAATTCGAATTTTTACGTGCTTATGATGTCAAGAAAATTCACTTCCTTGATGGATTTTAAAATACAAGGTTTTTTCTTGGAAAATATGAATCAGAGGAGACAGTCTAATCCAATTCAGCCTGGAGTTTCAATTGTTGGTAACGCTATACCACGCGCAATGGCTGTTTGCTGCGACGTGCATATCACGTGGCTGGGCTAGTCCAATCAGACGGCCAAACAGCCGTTGTTCCCGTTCGTCATTGGCTAACTCATGGTGACGTCACAGCAAACAGCCATTGCGCATGGTTTAGGAATGGTAGGAATCGTGGTGGAGGTAATGGAAATAACAACACTGGTTTCTTGCCATAATATGATACAAAATTTGCTTGTAACGTGTGAAATACGGTTGGGTGGACTTCGAAAATTCTGCACCAATAGGTCAAATCGCCAACAAAATTTAAGTCATACTCCAGGGTGAAATACGAAAGGTGGCCGATTGGTTCAGGAGGTGGCAGCAGCCACTATCTGTTGGTTAATGTTTCACTTTCCACGTGGGCGTGCAAAATTCTTGTTCTGTGTATGACCTGGACGATACTTCCCTTCCATCTGTTTTCGAGGTTCAGGACGTGGGAGTGTGGTTTGTAAATAATATTAAAGCCTCCCTACATTGCCATATGATCTGCACACAGGTGTACTGCCGTATTGGTCAACCGATGTTTTACTTCTGGCAATTGGTATACCATGGTTTGGACTTTCAGAGTGTTTGTGCGGCCACGTTTAGAATACGCAACCCCAGTCTGGTCTCCTCACTTACTAGCGACCACCTTGTCCAACGCAGATTCACGAAGGGACTTCAGGTAGGTGACATTTCTACTCCTAACGCCTTAGTAAGGCTGGTGAGGAGCTACTTGAGTTACGAATAATCAAATTCGATTTAATCTTAACCCACAAGATCCTACACGTCTCACAGCTGTCAGCCTCCTTCTTTTTGATTTTACACCTTGCATCGGTCGAACGTGGGACCGTACCTAGAAACTTGCAATTTCAGTCTTGTCTACAAACTCTCGCCATAACTTTTTTTCGGTGCGAGTTAGGGGTCGTTTATGCAACGACAGTTTTCTCGCTCACTAAATCTGATGGTTGCTTCTCGCCTTTACCGGTTTTGCCGCTTTCGAGTTGTCTATGCGTATTAGTAACCATGGCAACGACGCAGACGCAAATCTTCTCCTCGTGCTTCGAGACACGTTGTACGATGCTTGCAAACATTTCAGCGTCGATTTATGACAACACGAAAACAATTTTTACTGCAATACAAGACGTCGGACTGTTTTTTGTATGCCGGCATTCGATGGTTTGTCTTCGATGCGATAGCCACGAAATGGACGCCATGTTGGATTTTGAATTTTCGCTGCGAGAAGCTATTTATTCTACCGGCGTTTGATCGTACTAGACGCTGTACTTTGAGGGAGAATAGCAAATTTTGGAAATAGCGTGAAATGACAACAATCTTGTAGCAATGTTTAAAATTACTGTAGCACTTTGTTCTTTATCCGTGTTGTTATTTATAATACATACAATTTGTTATGAATTTTAATTTGAATTTATTGACAAATAATCACTAGTTTCCCGAAGGAATTTAACAAAGCATATAACAAAATAAACAACAACTAAAAAAAGAAAAACGAATTTTGGGTCAGAGCACAGAATATTAGTATCATTTCAAGCATGCCAACAATTTCATTATGCACACAAGCAAAATTTCGAAAGAATCGTCCACATAATACACCAAATTTATAAGATTATAAACACACATTATACAGAGGATTTTTAAAAAATAGCTAAGCATGACACATTATTCACCAAATTCAGATACAGGAAATACACGCATAATTACATAAGTCTATAAATTAGAAACCTAATGTCGCATTGTGCTTCAATTTCACTATGAAAACACATTATTCGTCAAATAGGTAAATAACATCGCTATTGTAGAAAGAATCGACATTATTTTTGAAGGAGATAATGGAGGGAGCCGAAACAATGTTCTCTGGTAAGGCATTCCAAAGTTGTAGGTGTCTATGTGCAAATGAGTTCCTCGCTGCTTGATAATGGGGGTTCGTGATTTTCAGTTTAAGTGATGAGCCCCGGGTAGTCATATTGGATTTAGCCACATCAAAAAATAATTTGGAAGATTTACAGAGCAGTTAAACAATTTGTACATGTAAATTAGACATCCCCTTTTCATCCTCCTAGTTAAGGAGTTGAGCCTCAATTTTTCTAGGCGTTGTCTATAACCAAAGTTAGTAAGCCCTTGTATTCTCTTTGTAAATCTCTTCTGCACATTCTCAATCATTTTACGATCTTTAATACATAGAGGTTCCCAAAAGGGAGCTCCGTATTCTAGAATGGGTCTAATAAAACCTTTAAACCATGTTATCATTAGTTTAGGGTCACGACTATTTATAGTACGATAAAAGACAAAGCATAATGCGTGGGATTTGCCAACAATGTACTCCGTATGCTTTACGAAGGTGAATTTGTCGTCGATGACGATCCCTAGGTCACGAGTATGGGTAGCACTGGAAATAGGCATTGGCCATAAAAATATTGAATCATCGAGTTGTTTGCCCCAAAATGTAGGGATACGAGTTTGTCAACATTGACTGGGATTTGCCATAAAAGACTCCAATGTTTTGCCCTGTCAATGATTTCCTGCGCACGGTGAAAGTCATCGACTGTGTGGAGGACGGCGGCCGTTTTGGTATCATCAGCGTATTTAGATTTTATTCCAAACTCATCTTCGCAAAAATCTTTAATGAAGATTGAAAACAAAAGAGGCGCCAACACTGGTCCCTGTGGAATCCCACTGCCGACAGTGACCCAATGAGAGCGATTTTGCTCTAGAACGACCGCCATCCTATGCCCGTACAACCACAAGACATAATCCAGTTTTGCACTGGTCGGACAATTCCAACACTTATTAATTTTATCCGCAGCTTTGCGTGTCCGACTTTATCAAATGCTTTCTCTAGATCGAAGAACAGGACGTCCACCAAGCTCTATTACCGAATTCATTTAGCAGCAACGGGAAACTAATCGTAAATAAATAACGGTTGACTAGCAAATAGCTTTTGGCGAGCGAGAAAGCCTTTTTGCGTGAACGCGCCCTCATTCATGTTTGGAATGCCCTAAGCGAGCTTTCCAAAACCAAAATAAGGTGCAGGGATCAAAATATGGAAAATCTTCATCCATTCGTGAAGCGTTCTTGGCCTGAGAGTATTTTATTTTTCTCTATTGCTCACATTTTATGGCATGGTATTAGTGGTTCACCGCCCTTCCATGACCGTAGGGGTGCAAAGATTATATTATATGATTATTATAAGTCGCTTTAGACTAATTTCCCTACCATCCGATCAAAAACGTGTGGACCTTGATCCTTCTTTCATCCAAAAAAGCTTGAATTTTGCTGCTGTGAAGAGTGGATCGTGATCTGAAGAATTATCTAAACAACCGATTTCTCATTAGATTCTACACCCACCAGTCCACAAAAGATCTGTGTTAATAAGAAAAAATCAAAAATTTTCCTTTGACCTTCCTAAGCCCTTAGGTTGATATAAAACACCATACTTTTTATATACTTTTTAGCTGTGCTCAGGCAGCCCATGAGGGCACTGATTGTGCTGCCCCGGCACGCTGCGTCAACTTCGGTGGTCAGCACCAGGCCTCTTCACGGGACTGCCATGTTTATGTTGAGGAACGTCGTGTTCAGGAATTGAAGGTTAAGGACGGGCTTTCCTACTCAGAGGCCCGGAAGAAAGCCAAACTATCGGCGCCGACGCTAACACGTTCTTTTGCCCAGGTGTGCAGTGCGTCATTGCCTGGCCCAGTTGGTGAGTCTGCTGATTTGGCGGATTTGCGCGCTGAGCTCAGGTCTTTGACGAGGACGGTGGGCATGCTTGTTACTTTGTTGACCCAGCAACATCCATCTTTGCAGGGTCTTTTGGGTCCTTCAGACCCGATTGCTGCCGTGCCGTCGACTTCTGCCCAGCCTGCACATGCTTCTGCTTCTGCTCCTGTTACTGTTCCTGTTCCTGATGCTCTAACTGTTCCCAGGCAGGTGAAGGCTTTGGCTAAGCCTCCGCCTGCCCGGAGTGCGCCACAGAAGCCGTCGAAGAAGAAGGCTTCTGCCGGTAAAGCCTCAACTCCGCCTGTGAAGACGTCTCCACCGGGAGAGACGGTGAAACGGTCGTTGAACGGCCAGCTTGCTGAGGGGTCCATAGCGTCCCCTCAACATTGTGATACTACTCTGCCCATGGAGCAGGATGAGATTTCCTGTTCTAATTCTCCGGGACTTTTTCCTCCTTCCGAGGACAACTTTGTTCTGACCCTCACTCCATCTTTTGATTCGGGTGAGGATTCAGATGTTTTCGGATCGCCCAGAGGAGGAGTTGAGGAGGATGGTCTTGTCTTAAGCCCGCCCTAATGCCTGCGCATACCATCGTTCAGTGGAACTGTCAAAGTTATCGGACCCATGCGGAAGAGCTGCGGCTGCTTTTGTCGCATTGGCGACCTCTGTGCTGCTGCCTTCAGGAAACTTGCTTTAAGGCGTCGCATAATCCGGTTGTTAGGGGTTACTCTGTCTACCGTCTGGATGCAGACCCTGTGCCACGTGCACATGGTGGTGTTGCAGTGCTGGTTCAACACTCTCAGCCGCATGCCAGTGTGCCTCTGCACACTAGATTTCAGGCGGTAGCAGTTCGGGTTTCTTTCCAATTGGATATTACTGTCTGTTCGCTTTATTTGCCACCGGATGAGGTCTTTGGGGTTGGTGACCTGGAGGACCTGGTTCGACAGCTTCCTGCCCCGTTCCTCTTGCTGGGCGACTTTAACAGCCACCATGTCCAGTGGGGGGGACCTAATACTGACAACAAGGGAAGGATCCTTGAGGAGTGGATGCGGAGGGGGTCCGTTTGCATCCTGAACGATGGAGCTGTGACACACTGTAACTTGGCAACGGGCAATTGGTCAGCGGTGGACTTAGCCTTTTGCTCGCTGGCCATCCCAGTTCACTTCACTTGGGCTGTCACTGCCGATCTGCATGGAAGCGATCACCTCCCCATTGTGTTGTCCACAACACAAGGGGGTTCTGTGGCTTCCAGGCCAGCCCGGTGGGCGCTTAAGCGTGCTGGATGGTCAGCCTTTGCTGAGGCTGCTGTGTTTCAGCGTGCGGTTGAGGACTTTTCTGATGTGGATGAACTTTCCACTCATTTCACTGATGTGGTCCTTGCTGCTGCTCATGCTACTATCCCGCGTACGTCCACACAGCCGCGGCGGGTTCCTGTTCCGTGGTGGACGCCTGCTTGCGGGCAGGCCATTCAGGCCCGCCGGCGAGC